>CM060947.1:103216861-103421861 GCA_030765055.1 Mantis religiosa | reverse complement strand
ACGCTAGTTTGCAGTGTTGATGCTGAAATTTCTTCAGATATTTAGTACTTAAAATTACTGTTTGAGTTGGTTAAACACAAAAGCGAACTGGTAGAAGACACAAAACAGCAAAAATGTAGTGTGATACAGTGTTGTTATCCTCTGTAGTCTAGGAGTAACATGTTAGCATCTGGTTCTTGAAGGCAATTAACTTTTTGGGGTGTAAAAATCCTTAGCGTGACTTCCTTTGGAAGAGAAGTAAAGCTGATGCTCCTGTGTCATAAATTTATGGCATGTAAAACAACTTCAAGCCTGATAAAGACACCTCTGAGCTAAATTAAAGCGGTCTCTCAAGCCCAATATAAAATGAGACGATGAGAATTATAGCAATTAAAGACTCTCCATAAATAAAAACTAAGTTCAACTTACAGCCTCCATATTGTTTAAGAAAGATTTTATGTCTTTAGCTTACAAATCAAAAATAGAAATGAGTCATGTAAGGATTTCAATGGTGATCTATTGTGTTCTGCTCAAACTGACATAGGCTGTAAATTGGATTGGTCAATTATGAAGACGTAGTCCATGAAGTAAATAGCAAAATTAATTTTTTTTTATTCTTCATATTATCCCTATAAGATATTCCAGTAATAAATTACACATTTATTGTATGATAATTTTTCTCCACACATGCCAAGTGCAGGCTTAGGTTAATTAGAATCACAATGAAAAATCCAATGGAATAGCCAAGATTTGAACCACAGACCCACATTACTGCTCCAACAACTGAGCCTATGGCAACATACATTTTACAATTTTGGTTGTTCTTGAACTTGGATTCCGGTCCTTATTCATAGACAATGAGAGGCCAATTTGCCATTACTCTTATTAACATTACATATTTGGTAAATAAGTGGTAGTTGTTACTTTCTTACTATTTATCTGCTGTGTTCAGTGTTTAATTGCATTTTAATTATTAACCACAGAACTCCATTCTCCCTAATCCTTAAAGTCATTGTGTCTGCAATCCCTTCCAGACCCTTCCTAATCATAATTCCTAATCCTTCTAATGCTCTTCCTCTATCATTATTTTGTTTATTCTCTTTCCTATAAATTTAAACTTCTCCAGCTGTATATTTACTTTATTTACAAGCCAATTTTTATACTACTCCTATAATAACCATGTTTCCTATTAATCTTTGTAACTCTCCTGTAACTAGGTTATTTTCAATCCCTCCAAATTCCAAAACACCAGCTTTAACCCCATTCCCTACTCACTTTTTTGTTTTGAATATATAAACTTTTCTAAATGGGACCAAGACCTTGATCTTCTTGATGGATATTTTCCTTCATATGTTACCTTCTCTCTTTAATTGTCTTTAAGTTCCCTACTTCAATTATTTTTATTACTTTTGATTTTATTACTTGCTATCTCACTTGCATCTTGTATATTTCTGATATGTATAGTTTCCCCTCTTTCTGGCTCCCCTGAATCTCCTCTAACAATAATACAGTCACTAATCACTTTCCTTCTTTCCTCTTCTTCAAAAGGTGTCAACTTTCTTCCTGCTGGAGTCGGTGATCCCTCTGCTTCTTGTGTCATCGTTTTCCCCTCTTCCACCTATCTTCTTCTGCTATTCCACCCCTTGCTTGTTGCGTCATTTTTCTGTCAGCTTGGACTTTCCTTCATAGTGACATCATCCGCTCGATCAGCTGTTCACCTAGATGGCTTTCACCTTCTCCTCTGGCTGGCACATGTTTATTGGTGTGGGATTCATAGTTAACTATTAGAGCAATCAGTATTAATTAATTGTTCATCACACATACTGTGTGTAGGCTAAATAAAGTTCTCAGAAGAATGATAATAATGCAAAATTGTTACTTTTGGCAGGAAATTGATAGCTTGCTAAATAAGAATATTTACAGCTTAATTGATAAAACCTTTATAGTCATTTTTTCATACTACGCCACTTGCATTTTGATTTTTTTGAGCTACTAGTTTCGAGAGCTGTTGCTTCCATTTTTGCATTTTTGACCTCGAAGGCCCGACAGTCATCTGTTGTTGTTTTCTAATCTTCTCTCTCATGTTGGAACTACAAACGTCTTTATTAACTTATCGACTGGTAAAATTTCAAGGTTTAAGGCTTGGACTTTATATTTCCATCTTAAGGTGTTTTCCCATGTTGTCTGTTGGTTATGTTTTATCTCACCTTTTAATAATTTTGGGTTAGTGTCAAGGTTATGGTTTCCAAACCATAAGTGAAATTTTATTGCTGAGTTGTCTTCCAGTTTCAATTTGATGTTTCTAAAATGTTCTTTAACTCCGGTTTTTAAGTTTCTTTTAGTTTGCCCCTAAGTAGAATTTTTTACAATCCTTACAATTTATTTGGTATATTCTGGATCTATTGGCTAGTAGGATTTCATATTTTGCTTTTTAATTTAAATAATTTGATACTGGGTATCTATTCAAAGATCCCAAAATTATATTTTGTTATTTAAAGACCTTTTTGAATTTATTAAATGTTTTGGGTGGTCTATGAATCCATTGAGTATGCTGTTGCTTGTAACTGTTCCCCTTGGTCACAAACATAAAATCGCTTAATATGTGTTATAGCAAAATAATATTAGGCTACCATAAATATTTTATGCTGAATATTTTGCATGCATTCCTACATGCACGCACAGACATACATACATACATACACGCACGCACGCATGCACACACGCACACACGCACGCACACACGCACACACGCGCACACACACACACAACACACACAACACACACACCACACACACCACACACACCACACACACCATACACACCACACACACCACACACGCACGCACGCACGCACGCACGCACACACACACACACACATATACACACATACAGTGAAAACTATTGAATTGTTTTGCAAAAGTTCTGCTAAATTTGCTCAGAGTATTTATATTTATTTCCATATATTTCCTATATATATATATATGTGTGTGTGTGTGTGTGTGTGTGTGTGTGTGTGTGTGTGTGTGTGTGCATCATTATCTCACAGAATATTGGTTTTTCATGTGACAGTGCAACACTTACTTCTATCTGAATTTACAAATATAGAAAACATTTTGGATTCTTGTTGGACATTTTACTCTATGTGTCATGTGAAATGATGTAAATAAAGAGCTCAGTTGTTCTCTTTGAAGACTAGATTTCAAATAATCCACATTTATATCTCTACATAGGTTAGGTTTCTTAATTTATGAATTTGTGTCTTCCAGAGCATTTTATTTATATAAATCAAAATTGGGCCATGCAATTTTAAAGGTTAAATGCAAATTTTCTTTCATGAATCAGCATAAAGCAAAAGTATCAATATGCTTAACAAAAAATTTAGCTGTTTTCAACTTCGAAAGAAATAAAATATTTATCTTCACTGAAATTATTTGAATGAAACACTTTTTATGCATATATTTAATTTGATTAATACAGTATATGTTAGCAGATGAAACTATAAAAGAAATATTTTGTTTATCAATGGCTATGTCAATTTCCAGAATCATGCTGGAACTTCATCCTACAAGTTCCTACAACATATATATATATATTGTTGCATATATGGTCTGAACAAGATTTGGAAAACATTCTAATTATTGGAATTTAACATTTCACTTCCTGTATTGCAAGTTTGAACATGTCCATGTGAACCAGTTGGTTCACTATGCTAGATGAAGGGATAGAGTCATTGAACTGGTGGATACTTCCTGCTTTGTCAACAAAACAAAGGAAGATTTTAGGCAACTCATTCTTAATTATGTAAACACGAAAGTAGGAAGTATCAAGCCAAGGAGCAAGCAGGAAGTAGGAAATTTAGCATGGGAACCGTCAAAATGAACCAACAGTCATGAGAAATGCTGACATGTTAGTTGGCGGCCATTTTGGTGGATTCTCTATTTAAGTGATAGAAGTCAGTAAGCGCGGAGTCTTATCACAAATGTCTGTTGACGAGATCAAGTCTTATCACAAAGTCTGGATAGTGGATAGTGATTCTACATGACCGTATTACTCTGAAGCCGAAACAGTGAAGGAAGAGGATTAGAGCTAGACTACATCCTTTATATAGCAATTTGTTCAGACACTTACGCAACCCTGAATTAAAGGTACAGTTCACTATGTCATAATTTATATAATATTTCAATTGCACCCCTAATCTCTGCAAGATGAGGAAGTGCTTTGTTTTGCTCTACCAATTGTGGAATACATTTGTTAGTGCGGTTTGAAGCTGGGTGTTACCTTTTAATCCTTCTCAAGTCCTTACCCCCTACCAGTTAGTTCTACCATCTGTTTTCCCATCATTTCAGTAGCTATGTTCCTAATTGTGGCTTAGGATTGTAAGTCCTTCATCCCCCTTACAACCCTGGTTGCAACACTATATATATATATTTCTTCTTGATGAAACCATGCAATTGTAATATTTTCAAATGGTGAATAAAGACTACTACTACCACCACAACTACTACTACACTACTACATGCCAGTATATCTATTGATATTGCGTTATCCCTTTTAAGCATACTTAAAAACCATTGATTAAGATCAGGTTTGAACTTGTGACCTGGGCATCAGCAGGCCAACTGCTAAACAAGTGAGCAATCTAGACCGATGGGTGAAATTATAGGAAGGGTAGATACCAAAAAATATGTATTTCACTTAAAATGGCAACAGTTTTTTATAAAAATTTATACTAAGCAATAAGATAATTGGTCATTAAACAATAGTTATTTCCTGGAAATTTTACTTTATGTAGATGACAAATTTTGCTAAATAGATGTGAGTTCATACTCATTCATCACTTATGTATAAGTAAGAAGTATGCTATTATCATAATTATTATGTGCAAGTTTATATTAGATTAACAAAGTGCAGATTTCAAAATGATTTAAAAAAGTTAATACTTTCTTTTTCTTTGCAGTGAAGTGTAAAACATAGTGACTTCTCACTAATATTTCATACATTCCATTTTGGTAGGTCCTGTGCATAATACTAAATGCTTTATTACCCATAGACTTGTATACATGTTTCAGATATTGTTAGTTTGGATTTTATTTACAATTTATCCAAGTTCATTCCCAAATTCTTTGCTGACAACTGCAAGATGTTAGACTTATTCGTCAGGAACATTAAATACCACTGGAACGTCTGCTTTGAAAAGATCAGTAGCCCTAATAAGAAATCACCTTTATGTTCTTAAAAATGCCTTCTTTTACTGGATTTCTTCAAGCTATATGGAATTTACAAGACCTCAGTGATATTTCAATCTCTTTGCTCTGGAAGTTTGCAAAGTTTTAACATTTCTATGAAACCTACATTTTTTGTTTTCTTATAACATTATTTGGTCCATTTAACATCATTTTATTCCATGACTTTATGCTGTTCTTATTACTCTGTACAGCCATTTAGATTCATTCCTCTTGGGAATGTTGTATTTCTTATTTTTGTCCAAGAGGCAGCAGTTTAATAAAGGAAGCTTTGAAATAAAAATAATATACTTTTTAACCACGCCTAAAAGTTAATTTATCTATAGATATCCTTACTGTCAGTAGACGATGATGATGATGATGATGATGATGATGATTTGTGTTTATGGGCGCTCAACTTCAAGGTCATCAGCACCCATTAAAAACAATTGTGGCAAATGACACTAAAAAAAACTAAACTTACACACTAAGTAAAAATATATCTATTAAAATAAACATGTAAAAGAAAAACAAAAACGAAACAACACTTATAAAGGAACTTACAATGGATAAAATACAAAAATTGATATAGAATATGACATGTAAAAATAAAACAAAGATACATATATCTATTTCAAACAGTGGCAGAAGCAAGCGATAGACTATGAAACAAAAAACATATAAAATAACAGACTATAAAAACTTAAACGATTAAATTCTAAACTCCACTCTGGCAATGTACCATAGGACTTTTTCCACCACAGAGTTATTGTCTGCCAGGATCTCCGTCAAGCTGACCGGCAGCTGCAGACTCCCGCACGTCTGCCAGGTGTATACACTCTAGCAGCACATGACGGACTGAGAGAGCCTGACCACACAACTCGCAAATAGGAGCAACGACCCTCCTCAACAGGTGACTGTGTGAGAAGTAGCAGTGCCCAATACGCAACAGAGCCAAGCTCACCTCCTCCCAACGCGATAAGCGACAGGGGGTCGCCCAGTTATCCGGAAGCTCTTTCACCATTCTCAGCTTATTACGCAGAGCACACCACTCATCACGCCAGCGTGATAGTGTCGCTGCACAGAAGCCTTAAGTCTTCCGCGTTGACAAAAGGGATGTTGACACTCGGTTATATGCTTGCCACCTTTGCTGCCGAATCTGCCAGTTCATTCCCATGCAAGCCTACGTGACCAGGAATCCACGCGCACACCATGCTAACGCCAGAGGTGTGTAAAACGTGGAGGGCATCCTGCACAATAGGGTGTTGGTTGTACAACTCACGAAGGCTCTGAAGTGCGCTTAGGGAATCACTTATTTTAAGACAATCGCCTAACTTTCTTCGGCGAACATCTATAATGACTCGGTATATTGCAAAGAGCTCTGCACTATGAATGGAAGTACTGTCATGGAAACCGAATGTATAGGGTTCGGCTCCGTGGACATAAGCACATTCTACACCGGTAGCACTTTTAGATCCATTTGTATAAATTAAAGGACAGTCTTTATAACATGATACAAACTCTAAGAAAGAACTGCGGATACTACACGTGGGCGTCGTAGACTTCCTGTGCACCATCATTCCAAGATCTACGTGGGATCCTGCACGCAACCATGGAGGATACACTCTTTCGCCCTTAGGAAACACCCTAGGCATTTCAAGTGCATGCCTCCTTAGAAGCTTCCGGAACCGAAAACCTGGCGGCTTCGGATTTGCAGGTGTGTTCCTATACTGTCCGTCAATTAAGGTGTCTAGAAACGTTGCAAACGTCGTGTGCAAAGGCATAATATTCAGACCACAGCCGTAATTGCCCAGCATAACCTCTCGGTGATATTGCAGAGGAGGTTCTGCTGCTTCGGCATAGAGGCTCACTACTGGGCTAGTTGGAAATGCTCCAATAGCTAAACGAAGCCCAGAGTTATGAACCGTGTCTAATTTCTTCAACACAGATGGATGAGCTGAAGAAAAAACGATGCACCCATAGTCCAGTTCCGATCAGATCAGTGTGCGATACAAACGAAGCAGCACTGAGCGATCCGCTCCCCACGACTTCCTACTAAGTACCCAGAGTATGTTAAGAGAACGCATACATCGTGCTTTCAGCTGTGCTTATGAGATGTCCAGCTAAGCTTCCTATCAAAAATTAGTCCCAGGAACCTCGTTTTATCGAAAATGGTAAGAGGTGCGGACCGAGTCGGAGTGAAGGTGGTAATCGACTCCTATTGCGCCAGAAGTTGACGCAGACAGTTTTTTTCTGTGGAGAATCGGAATCCGTTTTTAGTACTCCAGTCGTGGAGATTGTCTAAACATTGCTGCAGACAGCGCTCCACGAATGCAGTGCGTCGTGAAGTGCAGTACACGGCGAAGTCGTCTACGAACAAGCACGATGAAACTCCTCGAGGAACACATTTGGAGATAGAGTTGATGGCAATAGCGAATAGTGTAACGCTCAGCACCGATCCTTGAGGAACACCGTTCTCTTGAACAAATATGTTCGAAAAGACTGAGCCGACCCTTATTCGGAAAACGCGGTCGCTCATGAACTCCCGAAGGAAAACAGAGAGGCGCCCACGTACATTCCAGCTGTGCAAGGTGCGTAAAAGACCTGCACGCCAACACGTATCATAAGCCTTCTCCAGATCGCAAAATATGCCGAGGGTCTGACAGTTCTTCACGAAGCCGTTCATGATCTGTGTCGACATCAACACCAGATGGTCTATTGTGGAGCGGCGACGTCGGAAACCACACTGGATGTTTGCCAGAAGGTTGTGAGTTTCCAGCCCCCATACCAACCGCCCATTAATCATGCGTTCCATCACCTTGCACACGCAACTGGTGAGGGAAATAGGACGGTAGCTGGCAGGCAGATGACGGTCCTTCCCCGCTTTCAAAATGGGTATGATGGTGGCCTCCCGCGAAGATGAAAGAGCGTGATCTAGCTCTGCCATGGTGAAGAGGCGATTGTAGTCTTCGAGGTTTCTAGAGCAGAAAGAGGAACCTTTAGATTCCTCCTGAGTCTTAATTTGGAGAAACTCAGGCGAGTAATTATCTGAGCTAGACACTTTAGTGAACGCACTGCCGAAAGTATTAGCCACATCGTGCTGATCAACAACGGCACCTGTAGCGCTTTTAAGACCGGCGATTGGTATGTATGTGGATTTTCCGGCCACACGCCTTAACCTATTTCATACGACTGAGGAAGGTGTATGTTGATTGAAAGATGACACGAAGTTGATCCATGAAGTCTTTTTGCTATTCTTAATCAATTGTCTGGATTTCGCACGTATTTTCTTGTACTCGATCAGATTATCGACAGTAGGGCGCCGCTGGAAATTTCTAAGAGCGCGCCTCCGAGCCCGAATAGCAATCCGGCAATCATCTGTCCACCATGGGACAGGGAAATGACGGGCGTGCGTTCTCGATCGCGGAATAGATTGTTCTGCAGCCGAAATAATCGTTCCCGTGAATGCTCAACTAAGTCGTCCACAGAGTCATGGACATTATAGTTGAAGACCGCCAACTGCTTGTAGACATTCCAGTGGGCACGATCAAAGCGCCAGCTGGGCAGACGTGCGGAACACGGATCCCGTGCTAAGAGACTGACAAGACACGGAAAGTGATCACTAGAATGTAGGTCAGAGATGACATTCCATTGTAGGGAGATTAGATTAGATTGATTTGCGTTCAGTAGGTTCACTTGTAGCCAGATAAGGCTGTGAACAATGGACATGTCTAGAGGTATAAAGTTTAATAGCATATATATATATACAAAAGTTAACATAAGACACATATTATAGTACACAGGCAATATGAACAACAATATGGAAAACAAAGCAGGGATAATTATATATATGATACAAAATGAAACACTTTTTAAACCAGCTTTCACTTGGCTTATGCCAGTACGTCTAAACCTTTTTGCAATGGATACCATTCTTGTTATTTATTAAATACATATAGATTAAAAATAAACTTTCAGCTTGCATCAAATATTTATAAGTAATGATTTGTCATTGGAATAGTTAAATACTACTTATAGAGCTACAGCTACAGACTGATAGCTGTTGTGAACAGACTGCCACGTCAATGTGTGAAAATGTGTTGAATGCATTGGATAAAAACGTGGGTTCTCCGGTATTCAGGAGAACCAGGTTATTGCTGTCTATGAAATTTGCGATTAGTTTGCCTCTCACACATTCTCGAGGTGCATCCCATATAGTATGGTGAGCATTTATGTCTCCCACCAGCAGATAAGGTGTTGGTAGCTGGGAGACCAGATGTAAATCAGTAAGCGAGAGGTCATCGGAAGGTGGTAGATAAATGTTGCAGATAGCGAAATGTATGGATGGAAGTCTGATGCATACAGTAACTGACTGGATGTCAGACTGTAAAGGTACAAATTCGACAAAAATGTCATCTCTGAGGAGCATCATAGTGCCTCCATGCGCAGGCATACGCTCTTCAGGTGCAACGTCACACCTTAGTGCAGTATAGCCTCTGATTTTGAAGTCGTCTAGAGGACGCATCTTAGTCTCTTGTAGGCACATGACGAGTGGTTCGTGTTTATTAAGCAACAGTTCAAGCTCGGGTCTGTGTGTTCTGATTCCGCGTATGTTCCAATGCAGGATAGACATGGTAACAACGGGATAAAGTGTTGATTTCCTTTAGCTTACGACGACTTTAAAGGTGGCCGAATCAATTTACCCTTTTTCTTTGGTGTTGGGCTAACACCTTTTTCGGGAGGTTTTTCCTGCCTCTTTTTCACTGCCGCTCTGGCAGTGTGGACAGGATCCTCCTGTTCCATCTTCTCCTCTGGGGAGGCACGTTTCCCCAATGGAAAACTTCGGTTCGAGGCAAACGGAAATCGACGACGATAATCGCCGATCAGACTCCTCTGCGGAAGAGTCGTCAGAAGACGATCTCGGAGGAGATGGCCGCGGACTTTTCCGCCGGTTTGCAGACTTGCTACGAGTATTTTTAACTTTTAGAAATTCACTTCTTTCATACGCGGTCTTGAACTGTTTTGCTGGTGCATTATAAGTTATTGGCTTAGAACTTCTTGAGGTCGATGGTCTTGGTGGTGATTTGGATGACAGCTTTCTACGACTGGATTCGCTAGGTGTGCACACTGCCACACTTACTGATGACTGTTGCTTTGCCCGTACTCTAGGTGTTATTGTTTTTCTGTAATTATTGCCCCCTTTAAATTGCCAGTTTGAGTTGCGATTTCGCGTCTAGGTACCAGCTTAGCTACAGCTGCGTTATAACTACCGGACCTAGCGACCGACGGCTGGCGAGTACGCAAGAGCTTCCGGGCTTCCTAGGATACCTTCTCTCTAACCCGGATCTCTTGGATCGCACGCTCCTCTATAAAACGAGGACATTCTTGTGAACTCGATGGATGTTCACCGCTGCGGTTAATGCATGCTGGAGGTGTTGCACAAGCATCTTCATGCTTCTGCGGCTAACACAAGTAGGTACAACGTTACAAAAGTCACTTGTGTGACCAAAGCGCTGGCACTTATAGCATCTCAAGGGGTTAGGAATGTATGGTCTCACTTCTATTGCTTCATACCCGGCCTTTGTCCTTTGTGGGAGGTCAATCCTATCAAAGGTTAGGAACAGGGTATGAGTGGGCACCAATTCCCCGCGCTCACGACTTTGCACGCGATACACTGCCGTGACACCTTGGTCTGTAAGGTTCTCCTGAATCTCTTCGTTGGGTATACCGTCCAATGCACGGGTTTTTACAACACCTCGCGAAGAGTTCAGGGACTTATGACCATAACGTTAATCGCATAGCTGCCTAGCATTGTAGCTTTCAATATCGCCGCTGCCTGGGTGACGCTTTGTGCTTCAACCAAGAGCGTACCATTTCTCGACTTTAAACAGGATTTTACTGAACCAGATATATTATCAAGACCCTTTTGAATAATGAAAGGGTTCACCGATGTAACGTTCTTACCTTCCTCTGAACGTTTTACTACTAAGTAGCGAGGACCAAATGACTCGGCAACTTCTTTTACACTGCTCTTCAAAAGTTTTGATTTGTTTTTAAGGGTTGTCATAGCGATAATGTCCTCCACCATTGCAAACGTCTCCGATGGCGTGCTCACATCCTGGGCGTCACCCCGGCTTAGGTGAGAGTCCTAGCCTAGACCTTGCTCACCTCAGGGTCTCACCTCCCAGTAGAAAGACTGAGGGACCCAATTGCCTTCAGGAGTGTATCAGCTCATACGATGGCCCCTCCCCGAGACTGACCTTTATCAGTGGATACCAACACAGTCGTACATGATATCCAGGGGCTGGGACTGGATATTACCCTGGGCATTACCCTGTCACCCCTTGCGCATATCATGCAACGTAATCCATCAGACGTGTGTTGAGGGAGTAGCGAATTTGGGGTCAAACACAGTTGTGGACCTAAGTTGCTTGGGCTTTTGGCATAAGCTCTCTCACCACTCAGAGGCACCCAATCGAGAGAGAGATTTGGCTCGTGAACCCGGGATCGCCAATTCCTGTACTCACATAATGTGAGCCCCAGGGGAGTTACTGTCTGTAGATCCTTACAAGAGCATCTCATATAGTCAATCATATCTATAAACTACGGTTAAAACTAAGTTATTTACAAACATCTACAATTCAGTAATATTGTACGTATTAAGAATGATTTTAACGTGGGTGTAAATGAGTCTAGTATTCTTAATGTGTGTTTGGAGGAATTTAGTAACAGTGACGTCAAAATTAATATAAAAATTATTTGTGGTTGGTTTATTGACACTCGTCACTTACTTTTTCGTATCTTTATGAGAGACTAGTTTCAAAGGCCCTGGCCTCCATTTTCAATCTCTTCCCAACTGGCATCTGTTGTTATCTGCTCTCTCTGGTGGTGGAACTATGAACTTTTTTGTCAAATTATCTGCTGGCGGGATTTCAAAGTTCATTACGCGATCCTTATTTTTCCAGATGAATATGTTCTCCCATGTTGTCAATCTATTTTGGTTTATCACTCCTTTTAATAATTTTGGATTTGGATCAATGTCATGGTTTTCATTCCAAAAATGAAATGCTACTGCTGACTTGTCTTCTTGTTTCAATCTGATGTTTCTAAAGTGTTCTTTGACTCTGGTTTTTAAATTTCTTTTTGTTTGACCTATGTAGCATTTTTCACAATTCTTGCAATTTATTTGGTATATTCCAGATTTGTTACCTGAAGGAATTTCATCTTTTGTTTTTGAATTTAGTAATTTTAAAATTGAGTATCTATTAGTAGGTGCCAAGATGATATTTTGTTCCTTGAATATCTTTTTAAATTTATTAAATGTTTTTGGATGATATGTGAATGAACTGAATATGCTGTTGCTTTCTTTTTCTTTAATAAATGTGGTTGCTTCCTTAATGGTTTGCTTTAGTTTAGATTTTCTAATTTTCTTCAACACCAAACTTTTGTTGTATCCGTTTTCTTCTGCTATGTGTATTATTGCTTTTTGGTCCTTGAAATATTCTTTTTTTTCCATGGGTATGTTGACTAGTCTGTGTGTAAGGCTGTTTATTATTGCATGTTTATGTGTAATTGGGTTGTGGCTATTATTTTTTATATAATTTTCTGAATGTGTTGGCTTCCTGTAAATTCCAAATTTTATTTTTGTATCATTCCTGATGATATTTAGATCCAAGAAAGGTAGTTGTCCATTGATTTCCTTTTCTATTGTGAATTTGATAGTCCTTTCTTGCAGATTGAGTAATTTTAATGCATCATCTAAATGTTTACTTGATACAATTGCACAGATGTCGTCAACATATCTATACCAAACCTTGAAGATCAATGGGAAGGACTTTTTAATTTGTGTTTCAAATGCACTCATAAATAAGTTAGCCAAAAAAGGTGAAAGTGGTTTGCCATTGATAATCCTGATTTCTGCTTGTAGTGTTTTCCATTAAAGCTAAAGAAGTTTTGTTCAATGCATATTTTTGTTAGAGAAATATATTCTTCTGCTTCTATTGCTTCCATATCAATTGTAGCTAGCCATTTTTTTAACATTTTGTTTGACCTATGTAGCATTTTTCACAATTCTTGCAATTTATTTGGTATATTCCAGATTTGTTACCTGAAGGAATTTCATCTTTTGTTTTTGAATTTAGTAATTTTAAAATTGAGTATCTATTAGTAGGTGCCAAGATGATATTTTCTTCTGCTATGTGTATTATTGCTTTTTGTTCCTTGAAATATTCTTCTTTTTCCATGGGTATGTTGACTAGTCTGTGTGTAAGGCTGTTTATTATTGCATGTTTATGTGTAATTGGGTTGTGGCTATTATTTTTTATATAATTTTCTGAATGTGTTGGCTTCCTGTAAATTCCAAATTTTATTTTTGTATCATTCCTGATGATATTTAGATCCAAGAAAGGTAGTTGTCCATTGATTTCCTTTTCTATTGTGAATTTGATAGTCCTTTCTTGCAGATTGAGTAATTTTAATGCATCATCTAAATGTTTACTTGGTACAATTGCAAAGATGTCGTCAACATATCTATACCAAACCTTGAAGATCAAGATCAATCCAAAAACATTTAATAAATTTAAAAAGATATTCAAGGAACAAAATATCATCTTGGCACCTACTAATAGATACTCAATTTTAAAATTACTAAATTCAAAAACAAAAGATGAAATTCCTTCATGTAACAAATCTGGAATATACCAAATAAATTGCAAGAATTGTGAAAAATGCTACATAGGTCAAACAAAAAGAAATTTAAAAACCAGAGTCAAAGAACACTTTAGAAACATCAGATTGAAACAAGAAGACAAGTCAGCAGTAGCATTTCATTTTTGGAATGAAAACCATGACATTGATCCAAATCCAAAATTATTAAAAGGAGTGATAAACCAAAATAGATTGACAACATGGGAGAACATATTCATCTGGAAAAATAAGGATCGCGTAATGAACTTTGAAATCCCGCCAGCAGATAATTTGACAAAAAAGTTCATAGTTCCACCACCAGAGAGAGCAGATAACAACAGATGCCAGTTGGGAAGAGATTGAAAATGGAGGCCAGGGCCTTTGAAACTAGTCTCTCATAAAGATATGAAAAAGTGACGAGTGTCAATAAACCAACCACAAATAATTTTTATACTAGTATTCTTAATTGCAAATGGTAATTTATTATAAAATATAGTTCTTATTTTATATGTCCTTATGAGTTTGAGTTATATTTGTACACATCATATGATAATCATTTGCTCCCCTGGTATCAGAGGTATGGCAGTCTTTACTGTTAAATTGCTTTTTTTTTTTAAACAAATATAATGGTTCTGAACACATAAACTGCAACTACAGTTAGGATATGTGTGTTTGGAGGAATTTAGTAACAGTAACATCAAAATTAATCGTAAAGTCTATTTGTAGTCAGTTTATTGACACTCGTCACTTACTTTTTTTATATTATTGAGGGACTAGTTTCAAAAGCCATTGCCTCCATTTTTAATTTTTGCATATTATTGAGGGACTAGTTTCAAAGGCCATTGCCATTACTTGAAAATGGAGGCAATAATATATAAAAAAAAAATAAGTGACGAGTGTCAATAAACCGACTACAAATAGTTTTTACGATTACAGTTAGGATGTTCTGTGTTATAAATGTTTCTCAACAAGATTGACAAAACCAAATGTTGCACATACTTATTATGAACCTCTTTTGTCTTTTTAGTAATCTGTTCATATTGGTTTTACATGTTCCCTCCCAAATTTCAATATCATATTAAATATGGTTATCTAATGTCATAATATGCTTTTTAAGTATATTGCTGTTCCTATATTTTTCTGTTTCAGTAGATACAATCCTGAATTAATTTTTTTACAACCTGTTTCTATCTGTGTAGGTTAAAGTTTGTTCTATGTGAATGCCCAACATTTTGAAGTCTCTTACCTATTCTAGGGTGTATTGTTAATAATTATATGTAAATAATCATTTTAAAATGTCATGAATTTCATTTTTTCTATGTTTAATTTCAATCCATTATTTAGAAGATATTGTAATATTTTAACAGTTGCTCTTATTTTTTCTTCCCAATTCTCTCTGCCTTCTCTGTAACATGTTATAGATGTAGTCCATAGTCAATAGCTGTCACTTCTACAGATAATTTATTATATAGGATATTCCAATTACAGTTATGCTTTAAATACTTGCTCATTACTAGGGACATGATGTTTTGGCAGACCACAATAATGTGAAATTTATTAATATATAAATAAAAAAGGTATGCACATTAATTTTATAGCATTTGTCCTTGTAATTATGAACATTTATAATAAAATACTTATTGAATCATATATTGAAACTTCATTTACAATAACTTTTAAGAACAGGAATGTTTTCAGACCATCCCAGCTCCATCAACTGATTGGCAACTGTACTGAGTGAAGTTTTAAGTATTAATATATGACTCAATAAGCCTTTTATTATGAAATTAGCTTTATTTTTAACAATGCTTTGGATCATAACAATTTTAATCAATATTTATTCCTATAATTTAATGCAAATTTCAAATCAACTTACAAGTTGAATGCTTATTTATGATTTACCTCCAAATTAATAATTCATTGTGGTATTTAGGCAGTTGAAAGATTTCTTTCAAGAATTAAGTGCCAAGTTGAAGGATTACCCAATTCAAATACATTCTGGTGAGTACATTGACCAAATGGGTATAGTTGTTTTCTATCGTATTGTTGATTCTAGTTGTAGGTGGTGTATTGAAGAGGCTTGTTAGTGAAATACATGCCCTGGAACGTGTTAACTCACAGAAATGTTACTAGGCCAATACGGAAGTTATTTAGAAATATAAAACACCACTGATACTGATGATATACCTTACAGGTAAACTTTATAAATATGGATACATAAGCTAGTTGTTTTACTAAGCATTTATTTAATAAATGTGTTGTAAAAACAAAACATGCTTTCCTCAGTATAAAAAAAGCAAAAACATAAATATGCTTCTTCAAAATAAATACTGTTGAAAAAGAAATTAAAATATTTCCTTCTCCAAATTTAACCAGATGGAATATCTAGTTAATTATTATGGTGCACGTCAGAATGTTCATTGATGATGATTATGATGATGATGATGATGATGATGATGATGATGATGATGATTTTTTTTTTTTTCAATTTCAATTTCAATTTATTTGCTTATAGACTCATACAAGTTTCAAGCATCGTCAAGAATCATAAAATATTTACATTTCATCAATACTATATAGGCACTTCTGTATTAGGTACATTTTTAGTCTTTTTTGAAATTTATTGCCTCTTAGAGCTTTAATATCACTTGGTAACCTGTTATAAAGTATTCTGCCCATAGTAAGGGGATCCTTTTCTGTGGCTCGTTTACTAATATTATCTCTATAGTAATTATTTAGCAATCTAGTATTATACATATGACTGTCTTTAATATATACAGAGTGTGATTTACTTACTACAAACATGATTACTTTATATACAAATAACGATATAACAGTTAATATATTGGCTTCTATAAAGGTTTGTCTACAGGATTCTCTGTTGTTTAGATTATAAATACATCTTATACACTTTTTTTGTATTATTAATAACCTGTTAATGTTTACCTTACATGAGCTACCCCAGATTTCAATCCCATATTGTAAATGTGTGTAAATTAATCCATAATAAACTGACTTTAAATGCTCTATATCTAGGAACTCTTTTAGGCGTCTTAAAAGATATAAATAAGAACTAATTTTATTACTTACATGATCAATGTGATGTTTGAAAGACATGTTTTCATCTATAATTACTCCTAAAAATTTTATTTTCTCTATTTGTTCAATGGTTTCATCATGTATTTTTACATTTAGTTTTTGACTAGACCTGTTGTTTTGATGCTGGAACCTGATCATATTAGTCTTTTGTATATTTACCTTTAAGTTATTAGTTTGTAAGTAATCATATATATCCTGTGTTTTTTTAGTTATTAAATTCTCCAAACCGTTTATATTTTTATTTGTAAAAATAACTGATGTGTCATCTGCGTATGATATTATTTTGTATTCTGAGGATTTAGGAAGATCATTTACATATAATAAAAACAGGAGTGGCCCGAGTACAGATCCTTGAGGCACACCAATCCTTACTAATTCGTAGTTAGACCTTGTAACTTTTGTCATGCATTGCTCTTGATAATATATTTCTGTGCATTGTTTACGATTTGACAGATAAGATTCAATGACATTTAAAAATTTTCCTCTAATGCCATATTTTTGTATCTTATTCAGTAATTTGTCGTGAACTACACTATCGAAAGCCTTGGATAAATCCAAGAAAACTCCCACAGCTTTATTATCCTTATCGAGTCCTTCCAGTATTTCATGATAGAGTTCAGCTATTGCAGTGGTAGTGGATAAATTGTGTCTAAAGCCATGCTGAGAAGAGCTAAGCAAATTATATTTATTTAGGAAACCTATCAGTCTGGAGCTTAATATGGTTTCAAATACTTTTGCGAAAACAGAAATTAGAGTTATTGGCCTATAATTAACTATTTGTGTTTTATCCCCTTTTTTAAAAATTGGTCTAACTATACTGGTTTTTAAAGAATTTGGAAAACTTTCACTATTTAACGAAGCATTTATAAGGTGTACTAGAATAGTGATCAATGCATTTTTACAGTGCTTTAATATTTTAGGTGATATTCCATCCCAACCTGCTGACACCTTACTTTTTAATTTATTTATTATTTTTTCAACTTCATTTGCTGTAGTTTCCTCCAGATATATGGTGTTTGCACATTCTGGCATTTCGTAAGGAATGTTGTCTATCATGTACTGTTCTCCCCTTGTTGTGTGAATAAAATATTTATTAAAATACTGACATATTGCGTGTGGCTCGTTTATAGTTTGACCGTTTTCAACTATTTTTATGTTTTCTTGCTTATTTTTGCTTGTATCATTTCCTTTTACTATCCCCCAAATTGTCTTAGCTTTATTATTTGATTCTATTATTTTGTTACCATATTGCTGTCTCTTTAAGCTATTTAGAGCTAATGAATATTGTTTTTTTAGATTTTTGTATTTACATTTAAATAGCTCTAAGTTTGTATACTTAAATAAGGTATAGTAATCTTTCATTTTTTTTCTTAATTCTTTTAATTGCACTGGTATTTTTATATGTTGATGTCCCTTATTTGTGACCTTAATTTTTTTAATGGGGCAGTGCTTATTAAAGTGTCTTGTTAATATTTTAAAGAAGTGTTCCCATTTTAAATTACTGTCTTGTGTTTTATAAACTATTTCCCAATTTTCTTGCATTAAGCTTTCATACATCAGATTTAAATGATTTATTGTTGTCTGTCGTATAGTTTTATACTTATATTGTTCAAGAATTTTATCATTGTTTAATATATCCAAAATCTGCGCACAGTGATCTGATATACAGAATTCCTCTACCGTTACAGCATATTTACCACATTCTAAATTGGTTATCACATGATCAATAGCAGAAGATGTGTTTGGTGTGATTCTGGTTGGTCCATTAATAGTGTTATATAAATTGAAACTATTGAGAAGGTCGCATAATTTTTTGTAATCACTAGTATTTGAAAGAGAATTTATATTCAGATCACCCATAATTATTATATTTTTGTTCTTATTATGTAATTTATTTAAAAGATCCTCAAGATTGTTCAAAAAGTCATCTACTTTGGAACATGGGGATCTATATAGACCAATGATTATATAATTTTCAAATTTTGTTTGTATCTTTGCTATTGCTACTTCAAAGGTCATTTCCAGTTCATGACATATATCCCAATCATATATAGTAAAATGTATCCCATTCTTTACATAAATAGCAACACCCCCACCTTTATGATATTGTCTGCAATAACTAGTAACTAATTTGTAATTTTCTATGTTGTAATATTTAATCTGCATTTCATTAAGACCATGTTCTGTCAGTATCAAAACATCAGGTTTACATTCATTTAATATACCTTCTATTTCCACTAATTTATTTGAAGCATATTGTACATTTTGATGTATTAAACGTAGATTTGTGCCTATATTGTTACAAATATTACTCACCCCCAAATTTATATTCTTTATCATGCATGTTTCAACTGGTGGCTTATGAGCCCTTCCTGGGTTTAAGTAACTATTAGCATCCACCTCCTTGCCATTTAGTTTCCCTTCAACACCGATGAAACTACATTACACAATAAATTGCCAAATACTGAGGATCCCCTTCTATTTAGATGGACTCCATCTATACCAAAATCATAATTGCTTACCCAAAAATTACCATCTACCATTAAGCACTGTTTTGTTCTGCACAACCAGTCCAAGTTTTCATTTATTCTTCTGATTCTTCCTAAGCCTACATCACGCCTTCTTAATACCCCACTTACTACTATTTTAGTTTCAGGCACTATGCATCTGATGCAGTTTATCAAGTCCATTGTTTCCCCCATTATTTCTTCAGCGCTCACTCCCCGTCTAATGTTATTTGTACCAGCGTGGATTAGTACCACCTCAGGATTATGTTTCTCCAAGTTCAGTTCACTCACTTTGTGTTGAAGTTCCTCTAACTTTATGCCTGGAAAACATCTTACTTCATAACCTTCATCCCTACATGCTTCACCAGCAAATTTCAATAATGAATCACCAATTACTAGAACTCTTTTTTTACTAGCACTTACACTATCTTTTGAATTACACTGATTGGCACTTATCACTTCACTTTTCATTATGTTTATCTCCTCTTCTATTTCCAAAACCTCATGCTTATTCATATTTCCACTTTTTCGGTTGAGGTTATGCTTCGTTTCAGTTGCGGCTCTCCTTTTTTTCGTTACAGTTGAATATGATGCATCTTCATTTAGCTTCTTCTTTAGTTCATCATTTTCTCGTTTAAATTCTGCATTTTCCTTTTTTAATGCACATATTTCTCTTTGACTGTTTTGCAATTCTCTGTTTAGCATATTTATTACCACGTGTAGAGACGCTATTATTTCGGCGTCCCGAGTTGCATTTATAATTTGCAATCCAGAAATTTCATCCTCATCGACGTTCTTTCCGCCAATTGCCTCACTTGAATTAGACACTAATTCAGAATTTGTAACTCCTGCAATTACGTTATTGCATGTATCTGATGTAATTCGTTTGTTAGACTGCTTCAATGTTGATCCCTCGTTTAGCGTCACATGCAAATCATCCACCTTTAAGTTTTCCGTGTTCGCTTTCTCCCCTTTGTTACCTTTACTACCACTACTTATTTGACTTCTATTGGATATTAATTTATCACCCGATGCCCTTCTAGTTTCACTTTTATCATTTTTTGCAGATATTTGTAGTTTGCTGTTTCGCGTCATTATGCCAACCGCCGCCATCTTTCAATCATGATGATGATGATGATAGATTTTATTGTCATTAAGCTATTACAGCAATCGATGTCAGGAAACTACATACAATATACAATATACAACAGCTGATTACGTAACAAATGAAGCTAGTTACAGTGAAGCAATAAATATTACACAAATATAAATATTTGATACAGAGACTTTACTTCTCTTAAGAAATTGGTATTAAAATTAAATTAAAAATTATTAAAATAATTAAATGGTTCAATAGATTTAATAGTTTGGGAAAAGATATTTATTTTAAAAAATAAATATTGTGTAATTAATTTTGAAATACGAGCAGTTGATTCTGTTTTTAGATTTGTTTCGTTTCCAGATTTTGGTAATACTAAAAAAACAAAAGAAAAAGCATGGTAACCGGAATCCTTGACAACGGAGTTTGTTTGTGGACTGAAGATACAAGCAATCTGTTTGTGAAATCGATCTCCATTAGAAAGAAGTATTAACACCAATTTCTTAAGATAAGTGAAGCCTCAGTATCAAATATTTATATTTGTGTAATAAAATTCTTACTGTCACACAAATATAACCAATTTAAGTATAAATACATGCCAGTATTAACTGACAAAATAAACTTAAAAATTTACTGGTAAAACATACAAATATAAAGAAAATGAAACACAGTAATATTTGTAAAATACATTAGTAATAATAATACTAAACTGATAAAATACAACACAATTAAAAACTAGTGAAAATGAAGTAAAATACATAAAGAATTGAAATTAATTAAGATTAGGTATTATTTTCAAAGTATTCTCAAACAGAATAAAAAATGTTAGCAAGCAATCTGTTAAAAAGTCTTGTCCTTAAATATGCTGCAAGGTAATTGAATTAAATTGGTTGGTAAGGTGTTATACAGCTTTATACCCAATACTTCAAATCTATTCTGTGATTGGGATTATCTGTGATGTGGTATATCAATTAAATTGTTATTCCTAGTATTATAACTGTCTATATTGATGGGTAGATAAATTTTCCTTTATATAAGTGAGTACAATATAAATATACAAATTTACTACAGTCACTATTCTAAATTTAATGAAAAGTGGCTTGCAGTGTGCCAACTTGTTTGACATGATATGGATTATCTTTTTTTGCAATACACGGATACAAAAAATTACCTATTGAAATAAAAGATATAAATTTCATTCCACACTTCAAAAAACAACTCAAGCAATTTTTAATTGAAAAAGTTATTACTCAACTGTTGAGGTTTTGCATTAATGAAGTATTCTCTTTTATTTTTTAACAATATATTAGTTTAATCTACATATACAATATAATTTTTAAGTAATTATTGTCTAACTCTTATAATATTATAATTAAATGTTTAAAAATATTGGATGAATCCACAACATGTATATGTTAAATTGGATGAATAAAACTGAATTGAAGCATGAGAGGTATTAGCCCAAAGTAAAATTCCATATGTGTAATGCTGTTGAAAAAAGCAAAATATGCAGATCTGATAAATCTGTCAGGTACACAGTTTTTTAAACTTATAATCAGAAAAAATGATCTAGAGAGCTTAGCACTAATACATTGATGTGAGGTAAGCAAGATAATTTGTCAACCACATTACACCTTAAAACTTCCACTTCTTTAGACATATTAGGTAGAGGGTATATTTCTTAAACTAAATATGAGCTGCTGTGTTTTCTTTTCATTTAGCAGGAAAGCATTAGTTCAAAACCATACATACATCTGCTTGTGGCAAGGTGTCTTTTACTATTGTTTTAAGGTTTACAAAAGCAGGGCTGATATTTGGAAAAGTACTATCATCTGCATAAAATACTGTATGTGGATTCACAAAAACTGACAAGTTATTAATCATTAAAACAAATAATAGTGGCCTAAGAATAGAGCCATGTGGAACCCCACATTTTAGCTCAGCTATGCTAGATCTCTCACTTCCTACACACATGATTTGTTTGCTACTTACTAGGTATGACTGAAAGAGCTATATGCAGTGTCTTCATTGTCATAATATTTTAATCTAGTCATAAGATGTGCATGGTCCACTCAATCAAAAGCTTTGCTCAGATCACAGAAATTGGCTTGAGCTACAGCTTTAGATTCACAGGTAACTAATATTTTTTTAACAAGAGAAATTATACCATCTGCTGTTGAACAGCGTTTCCTGAATCCAAGTTGAATACTTGAAAACAGTGGCCAGTTGTGTTAAAAGTGCAAACTACTTTCAGACATTAAATGAAGTAGATATGAAAGTCATTCTATGTGAATCAACCTTTGTAACACAATACTGAGAAGCTACAGCTGAAGTATTGTTGGCTTTAAAGATACATTTTTCTTATTTATTTAATGATCCCCAATGTAGGTCATATTGGATGATGATTTAAGTGAGTGAAATGGTGTTCAAAAGAGCCCAGGGTCCACAAAGCTTAGAATTAGCCAACATACATCTTTCAGGATAAGGGGAAACCCAGAAAAAAAAAAAAAACATCTCCAGATCTCACTCTGACCGAGATTTGAACTTGAGACTTCTTGAATGTGAAGCAAACCTGCTACTCCCACAACACAGGAAGTCTTCAATGATGCAGATTAGAAGCTAGCTACAGATTATGAGCTAGCCCATAAGAAGTAAATGAAAGTATTGATGATTAAAAACTTGTGGAGAGCTTTATTTTAAAGTAAGATAATCTAATTACTTTGATAGTCTGTCACATGATAGGAAAAAAGTTGCAGAGAAGCATATAAAGAATCTTGGCATGACATTTATTAAAAGCTTACAGATTTGGTTTTAAAAGATCCTGAACATAAAGGTTTTAATTCTCTCACAGCACTATTTCACTTACCTCAGTTTTTAACACTTCGTTACATTTTTATATTATTGAGGAATCAGTCGATAATTTGATACAGAAATTCATAGTTTCACCACCACAGAAAAAAGATCAAAGGTCAACAAGTCAGATCTTTGTGTTGAAAATGGATGCAACGGCTTCTGGAACTACTCCCTCAATAATATAAAAATGTAAATGACAAATGTAAAAAACTGACTACAAATAGTTTTTTCAATTAATTTTGATGTCGCTGTTACTAAATTCCTCCAATCAAGCATAACCATTCTTACTTGCTCATATTTCAATGAACAAGCTAAATAAGACATGAATTTAAATTAATGCTGCACTTACAGTAATGTTTGGTATTTTATTTCACTGCTTTAATCCCACTTTGTTTACTAATAACAGAATTTTTGTTCACAAAATCATGTTCATTACATGACTTCATTATAATAATTTGTGATACTTCTTGTAATCCATGAATATTACTGTTTTTTGTAAACCTTTTATTTTGTATATACATTAAAAAATCTTATATACATACAAAGAATAATTAATATATTGTGCTTTGTAAATGCACTTTAGACTCCTTAAATTTTAAATTACTAATGATTCTAATGCATTTCTACTGGAGTGTCATTAATTTATTGATTTGCCTTTGGTGTCCAACCACACCACAATATCATAATGGATTTCAGGGTAAATTAAAACATAATAAATAAGTTTTATTTCTTCACTCTCTGATACACAATTAAAACAATTTTAGTAGATGATAATCTTAGGACTTGCTAATCTTGGCAGATATAGCATCTATATGCCAATTTACATCAATCTATTGTCTATCTATATACCTAAAAACTTTTATGTTTAAACTTTTTTATAATTTTTATTCTTAATCACTAGTGAATTTTCCTGATTTTTATTTCTTAAGAAAAATAAATTTTGTTTTATTCACGCTGCATATGAGAATATTTGTTTTAAAATAGTTTTGATTATTTTGGCATTCAAAGCCAAACTTTCCATTAAGGATGAACTGTAATTCCCATAATAATGTTCAGTCACTCCAAATTGTATTAGAGGGATATCCATTAAATAAATTAATGGTTCAAAATTAATTCTTGAGGCACCCCATATTATACTGTTTCTTAGTTTGTTTCAACTTTAGCAAAGGTGCACTCATTCAAAATAATATTAGAAGGATAAGCATTAGAAATATTAATGGCCCAAAGTAATTCTTGAGGTATCCCATATTTTATTGTTCCTTGGTTTGATTCAACTTTGACAAATTTTTATCCTTTTAGTATCAAATTTCAGTAGTCTGTTTTCTACACAAAATAAAATTTACACATTCCATGAGCCACTCTCCTTAGATATAAACTTCCATTTTATCAAGACTAAAATAAATAAATTTTATGATCAATATAGCATACTCATCATTTGTTTTCTTCTTCTCCAACAAGCCTGTGACCTGGAGGATAAATTTAATAACAGCAGCTATGATAGAGAAATACCTTCTTAGTCCATTTTCATTCATTTTCTTTATTAGTCTTAAAATTGCCTTATTTAATATATTTAAGTAATTTGAGATGTTAATGCATGTTCACAGAATTAGCCTTTGCTTTTAAAGAATTCATGTTTAACTTTCTGTGTTTTAAACTACCTTTTTACAGAGCTAGTTTTGTTACCTATTAGAAGTGCTTCAGAGTATTTCATACTGCTATTGAATTAATACATACTTACAAATGCATGCTGTATATTATTTAACATCAGCAGCCATGCAAAATGAATGTTGATTATAGAAAGTACTTCAACTCACCATAGTGAAGATTATTAGGACCATGGTAAAGTTAATATTTGGGTTACTGTCTCCATCTTGAGGTTCACCTTCCACAACTTCATTGCTATTCCTCTATTCAGGTATGTATTGATTCCCTTTTCACCTTACATGTTGATTCCAGGAGGATCAATACTGAGAAGGGTTAATGAATGAATCATGTTGAGGCCATGTAGAGGTGAAGAAGTGATCTCATATGCAAAAGACTTCATAAAGGGTCAATGCCATAAGTATTATGCAAATGATATAAAAAGCTATGTCTGTGTGTACTGTACAGAGCATACAAGCTAAGTCTTCATGCTTCCAAAAAGATTGCTATTGCAACAGTAACTTTGTACCTAGCTTGCTGTACTTGATTGTCTCATTTATAGATATGCATTAATGGAGGGAAAAATGATGTACATTACCATTATTTATGAAATTATGAGCATATTCCACATATATTGACTTTGCTAGTATTAAAAATAGTTTAAGTTTAGTGCTGGCACTTTACACTATGAAGAACATCAATAAGCAGAACTTGATTAATTTGTAACTAAAGAGACTAAATAAAAGCTTCTTGTTCTATCCACAAAACGTTCAATAAAATCATAAACTTGGGGGAAAATGGACTGCAAGAAACACATTTCTTTAAATTGATACTTATGGAAGAAAGGCCAAACTTTGAATAAAACTACAGGATATTTTTATAGATATGGTATGACCATGCTTTTGAATAATATAGGACATTTACTTAATGCTCATATATGATCTTATTTACAGTATTGGCACATTAAGCATGAAAATATATTGTGAAATCTGAAATCTCTCCCAATTACAGTTCATGCAAATCATATTTTTCAGGAGTTACGTAATAGATTATATCTTTTGGAAAAAGAAATGTTTGGTCTATAAATATTTTATTGCATTTCCTCTCTCTTTTTACATTCTGCGGTATCAAATTCTAATTTATTAAAGAGTCATTCATACCAAATACTTCAAAATTAGCATTTTAATATAAAGCTTCGCTTTTCCTACCATTGACTTACAGAGCATATTTCTGAACTTAGATTCTCTGGTAGTCACTTCACCGCAAATGTTCAAGGACGAATGTCGGGTAACTCTAAGCTCTACGGACCCTGGGCCCATTTGAGCATCATTTCACCCATTCCATTCATCATCCGATATGACTTAACATTGGAGAACGTAAATCACAAAAAAAAAAAAAAAAAAAAAAAAAAAAAAAAAAAATGTTCAAGTTATTGGCACTGTTTTTTCCACATGCTCATTCAGTTTGTGTAATGAAGTGTCTTAGTATACTTACCATTTTGTGTGATTGACCCCAGAATCTTTTACAGAATTCTTCTTTCTTTGGCTTCTAAATTTGCAGTAACACCATTCATATTCATTGCAAAACATTCTGAACATATAAGGTCTCTGGACAAATGACTAAACAATAGTGTCTAAGTTTGATATTAGTGGTCATTCTAGTTAGTTGGAATGCCACTTCCACATATTTCTTAGAGTTCTCAGGTTGCATCTACTTGCTTAAAACTTTACTGCACACTTGATTTTCCCCTGTACCACATATACTCTCTGGGAGCCAGCCTGATATGAATTACTGAGTTTTCTCAAAGAAGATTTTAAGTCAAATTTTAGAGTTTTATCATCTAATTAATATTTACGAAAATTTAGAATCAGCAATGTTGAAATATAAAAGCATAGAAGCTACCTTACTTGTAAACTGTAAATAACTCCTCTGTTTCTTGTTACAATATCACACTATTTCCAAATATTATTTTAGATGTCATTTTATATAAGAATGATCTTCAATATTAAGCAGTGCAAAAGATAAAAATCAAGTTTTTTTCTGGTAATTCTTTAGCTTTTCCTTTTTTTAGATCTCTCTTTGAAGCTGAGAATGATATAACATCAAAATGTCCCAACAAATTATAAGGTCACGGAATCCAAAAATCATTCAAAGTATAAACTTGAAAGAAGCGTAGGGACAGTGAAGCACAAATTAGCACAAAAGTGAATCGAGAAGATATTGTGTGATTCACTTTTGTGCTCCAAAAATCATGTTGTTTCCTAGATGAAGGCCATGTCCTATTAAGCGCTGCAGTAAGAGTACTTCTACATACTTTCTTCACTGCGTACTACTGAAAACTTACATCATACACACACAGCACACACTGAGAGGCTAGAGGGAGCTTAATTATTAAGAGGCCTATCACTGCCTCTCCTGCTATTAATATGTTTTAATGATTATTGTTGGTTGTATTTTAAGTTTAAAAAAAGTGTATTTCGTCCTGGCATTTTTCATGGTCTTGGTACTGAGTAAATCAAGTATAATATGTTTGAAAGTAATGAGTCGGTAATTCAAACACAAACATCACTTAAATTATCCTTACTTGGACATGTTTCGGAGAACGGTTTGTCCCGAAGATAAGCAGTTATCCGACTGGTTGGATCCGTGGTTTCCTGAAGTGAGCTGGTTGTCTGTGGTGGTATCTGTTGTCCATGAGATGAACTTCCAAAGAGAGTTTTCAGGCGGCAATTCAAAATTTAAAGTATACTGTTTGTTTTTTATAATTAGCAACTTTTCCCAAACATCGAGTTCGGCTGCATTACTGGCTGGCTTTGTTTTATATTTGGTACAATTTCATGATTGGTTGACCAGAAATGGTGGGCTATTGCTGATTTTTCTATTTGTTTGATTTCACACATCTCATATGTTCCTGTAATCTAATATGTAAACTTCTTTTGGTTTTTCCTATGTAGAACTTATTGCAGTCTGAGCAGTTCATTTTGTATATACCTGATTTCTTGTTTTCAGGTACTGGGTCTTTCAGGTTGTTGCACAATAAGTGCACAACCAGTCAGATAATTGTTGACGATTGGGACAAACCGTTCTCCGAAACATGTCCAAGTAAGGATAATTTAAGTGATGTTTGTGTTTGAATTACCGACTTATTACTTTGAAATGTTAAATACATCACTGTTTCTAACCTTTTGCTTCAAATAATAATAATATTACAATTCCTTTTTTGAAAGTGTTGAAAACAGTGTTGTTATAATAAATTAAATTTAAAGGGAGTCGATTAATGACACTAAAAAAGTAAGTGTTGTTTAGTGTCATTAATCAACTCCCTTTAAATTTAATAATATGTTTGGTTTATAGCCGGGCCACAGATCATGTATATGATTAGTTCACTTTCTCTGTATTACCCTCATATTCTTTGCATGGTGCACCATGTGAGTAACCTGCTGCATTTATTAGTTGTTCTATATTGTGTGAATTCTGCATTCAGTTTGAGCTGTAAGGGCTAGAGGTTATTCTTGTGCATCTCAAAGGTAAATGTTAATTTAAAAAATCTGTGTTACGTGTGAGTTACTTTAGAATACTCTTGTTTCAGTTCCTATATTGTTATTGGCCCATTGAAATGCCAACAAAAAGGGTCATGCCTGAAAAAAGAAGTTTTATGTGCAATGCACAAATCAATGAATCAATCATTTGGAGCACACAAGCCTCAGAAGTTTAATGCTTGATGGAGAAAAGCATATATAAAAACCAAAGTATTTAGTCCGATACACTGACATTTTTGGGAGATATTTCCTCATATTCCAGTTCCAGGTAGAGAAGTACTTAGAGTCTGGTTAATAAGTTTACACCAATGGTATTAGTCTAAGAAGCAAAAGAAGACTTGCAGAAAAGAGTTACCATCTAAATATTTTTCAAAGATGATTCTAACATGTGTTGCACAATAAGTGGATATTTAAGAAACCTCTGATCATATGTACACCTCCAAATTTTTAAAATTGAAACCCAATAAAGTGATTATAGCTCATGAATTACAACCTCATTATTAAAAGCTTGTTCAGCACACACCTACAAAGGTTACACAACTCTCAGCTACATGTATCGATAACATAATAACAGATATAATTAATGCAGGTACTAAATATTTTAATGTATTACCAACAGATCTACAGGAATTATCTGATATAAAACTGTCTAAGAAAGGACTCAAGAAATATCTACTAACACACTGCTTTTACAATTCATAGGAATTTTTGAACAACAGTACTAATTAGTCTTAAACATATTAATGAAGATGTAGTTATGCTGCACATTTAAAGTGTCATTTTTGTTCTGAAATGGTTATAACTTGCATAAATTTAGAAGTATCCTACTTATGTACTTTTCTTCTTTGTTAACTGGTTGTTTGTTATCAATGATTCACAACAATTATTTGTATTCAATAATGTTCTGTATAACTTACACCTGGTTTTGTGTGCATCATTTTAAATTATTATTTTATCATAATTATTAATTACCATTTATTAATATTGATGTGTCTAGTACGACTAATTGTATCATTGTAATTATTTGTATCTTATCCATTATAATTGCTTCTGACGTGATCTTCAATAACACCAACTGTGTATATTGTATGATTGAAAATAAACTAAACTAAACCTGGCAAGTCTGTGTGCAAGTAATTAAGCTCCTTGTCTCTCGTCAGGGCAGCCGGGTTTGATCTCAGGGGTTCGATAGTTGTTTGAACCTGCATTCGGAGTTGGTTAAGATATTGTGAACTGAGCAGGATTGCCTGCATTTGGGAGCAATAAAAGTAGCAGTATCAAAATCCGTTCCAAAGATAACAATTTCTAATAATAAGGATAAAATAAAATGGACAGATAGATTGCAGAAGCTGAGATCGTTAGCAAGGAAATTAAGAAGAATATATCAAAAATCAAACATACATACGGAAAGAGAAGAGAACTTAAAGAATTATAGGGAGGCCAAACAAAAGTATAAACAATTATTAGAAGACACCAGAAAACAACATTGGGAACAGTTCGTTGAAAATAATTTAAAACAAGATGTCTGGGGACAACCGTATAAAATTATTATGGATAAAATTAAGAAGCCAGAAATCTTAACCACATTAGATAAGGGTAATGGGGAGATGACAGAAAGTGGGAAAGAATCGGTGGAATTGTTATTACATACGTTATTGCCAGATGATAAAGAGGAAGAGGATGATGATATTCATGTTGAAAAAAGAAACCAGATGATGTTGCAGTATACAGGAAATCCTGTTTATCCCTTTGATATTACAGAAATAAAATTAATTCTGCAGAAGTTAAAAAAGAAGAAGGCACCTGGTCCAGATGGTATTATAAATGAAGTCTTGTATAATCTACGAGAAGAAATTGTCTTGTTTTTGTGTTTCTTGTTTAATGATTGTTTGGCAAGAGGGAGATTTCCAAACTTGTGGAAGGAGGCAAAGGTTGTAATTTTGTGCAAAGGAGCAGATAAGGACAGAACGCAACCAAAATCTTTCAGACCAGTATGTTTATTAAATGCTATTGGCAAGATCTTTGAACAGTTAATTTATAAAAGAATAATGGAAAATAGGTTGATGCTGGGTATGAATAATAAACAATTTGGTTTCAGAAAGGGATATTCAACTGAGGATGCAATATTAAAAATTCAAGAAACAGTGTCAAAAAGCCAAAAGAATTATGTAATTGGATTATTTGTGGACATATCGGGCGCTTTTGATAATTTATGGTGGCCGTATTTTTTCGGCATTTTAAAAGACAAGAAATATTCAAGTACTATTTATAATTTATTAAAGGATTATTGTTCCAATAGAGAAGTATTCATTGGTGGATCAAATTTTGAAACTAGGAAGAAGATAACCAAGGGTTGCCCTCAGGGTTCTATCTTGGGGCCCCTCTTTTGGGATATTTTATCAGAAGATTTATTAGAACTACTGGAAAGAGATCATAAGGTTTTGGATGTAATAGCGTATGCTGATGACATAGTCATAATGATGGATGGAAAGAGCAGACTAGAGCTAGAAAATAAAGCAAGAGAAGTTACAAATACATTATCAAATTGGTGTTTCAGAACAAAACTAAAAATTGCACCAAACAAGTCAAATTATGTGCTTTTTAAGGGAAATTTAAAGCGGGATCCTACAGTGAAGATAAATAATCAGAACATTAAACGGGAAAAAGAGATGAGATATTTGGGTATCATGATAGATGAAAAATTTCATTTCAGAAAACACACGGAGTATATTAGGCAGAAAACAGAGAAAATAATGCTTAAGCTAGCAAGAATAACCAATTTAAATTTTGTACTTCCATTGCGTAACATACAGATATATCATAACACCATTTTTACTTCAATTATGACGTATGCGGCAGCAGTTTGGGCAGAAAGGATGGATGATGTACAAATAAGAAGATTGTTGAGAAGAACGCAAAGAAAAGTATTATTACGTCTGACAGGAGCTGTAAAAACAACACCAACTATGGCATTGCTAGTAACAACGGCCATTTGGCCGATTGATTTATTAATAAGATTGAAGGGCGCAAAATTTTGGGCGAAAAAAGGAAACTTAGAAAAAGTTTATAATATAACTGGAGTCAGAACAAACAAATCTTGGGTGATTAAAAATAGTTTAAAAGATAAATGGCAAAAAGAATGGACAGAAAGTCTAGAAGGTAGAAGAGTGTTTGAAATTTTTCAGAACGTCAAAGAGAGACTAAAATTGAATTTTATTCAACCAACAAAGGGATTTATACATTATATAACTGGACACGGACCTTATAAGACCTATTGGAAGAAAATCAATAAAACTGAAAATGATATATGTGAATTATGTAACAAACAAGATAATCCTGAACATGTAGTATTTGAATGTGGAAGATATGCAATTCACCAACAAGAAGAGAGGCATGCGCTAGCAGGATATATCGTATATGACATAATTCGAGATCAACAATTGGTAAATAAATTACAAGTTTTGACTAACTTTGTAAGTAAGAAAGCATGGGAGGTAAAAATATTCAAAGGAGAAAGAGTTGATAATAGGCGAAGAATAGTACAAGATCCAAGAAGGAGTTCTAGAATACAAAATAGGATAAGACGGGAAGAATTATTGAATAATCTAACAATGGAGTTGACTGCATGGGCGGCGGAGGGAGAGAGTGATGGCAGAGGCCATGGTGGACTACAGAATTAGTAGATTTAGATATAGATTTAGGAAATAAGGATTTTGTAATTTTTATAGTTGTTTTCTTTTGTTTTTTGCTTTTTTGTGTTTATTTCTGTTATTTTATTTCATTTTATTTTTGTAGAGTAGTTTTCTGAGAGATTTGTATAATTATAACATTTGTAAGGATTTTATGGAAAAATAAAGAGAAAATTTGGATATATGCCCCGGTATAGTTGTCTAGGTGCCGGGGTAGAATATTCAGATTTTATTTATTTATTTATTTATTTATTTATTTGGGAGGTCCAGATTTGATTCATGTGGCCAGTCTACCTTTACCCACAGTTTTTTGGGGGTTTTCCCAGGTCGCCAGGCAAATGCTGGGTAGGTTAATTACATTGCCTGAATTTCTTGACCTTCCATTTCATATCTATTATCATTTAACGTTATCTCTCATCTGGAGATCTATTTCAACGTAGAAGTGTTGGCAGGAATCTTGGTGCTACAGGACAGGATGATATGCTCCTAGTAAATACTTCTTCCTTCAGTAGGATGGTTTCCAGGTCGACCTAGTGGACTATTTCAGGACCTCAGCCAGTGGGATGCCGTTTGTACTGGCCTACCGGGAGAATTTCCGACTGTAAATAGTGGGGACTCTGCCCTCTGCACTGTAATGACTCCTTGGGTCGGCTGCCCTCAGTCTCCTCTCGTCTCATTCTTCCTCACGGGGATGCCCCACTTGGATGGGCTTAGGTACAATAAACCACAGATTTCGGTGCCAAATCTCCTCTGTAGTATTCCTAATCCTAAGATATTGTGATCTTCCATGTGAAATTCTTAAGTCTAATAATTCTTAAGTCAATTCACCATTGTCCATTGTTTTGTAGATGCTGTTCACAAAATTCATGACTGCAGTGCTAATTGTTTTATATTTGTGAAAGCCAAATTGAAAGGAATTTATTATATTAAACTTAGTAAAATTTGAATAATTCTTCTGAACATTACTTTCTCTGTAATGTTTTAAAATCTGACAGTAAGATTATTGGTCTGTAATTGTTGGTTTCAAGTTAGTCTTCATTTTCAAAACTTGGTTTTACTATGCAATCACTACGTCTTTTAATAATATTATTTGAGCTACTAATCCCAGTGTTTTTTTTTAATTATTATTCCTTAATTTTCTTATGACAGTCAATACCTAATTTTCTGTAGCCAGTTCTAAGAAAACTGAATTGGTGTTAATTCCAATTTAAAGTTTTCAAATTGAATTGGTGTTCTTAACCTCATAATTATTCCTGAGTTCGAATCTCGGTGAGGGTGAGTTACCTAGATAAGGTTTTCTCCAGGGTTTTCCCTTATCCTTCAAGACGAATGTCGGGTAACTTTAAGCTCCATGGACCCTTGACTCATTTGAGCATCATTTCACCCAATTCATTCACCATCCGATATAACTTAATGTTGGGGCGGACGTAAATTAAAAAAACAAAAAAAAAAAAAAAAACCCCTCATAATTATTGTTCTCAATTACTTTATTACAGTTTGTGTTTTGCATTCTCTTTGTAATTTCACAAGATCAGCATTTCGATGAAATAACAAAAGGCAATATAGGAGGTAATAAAACATCTAACTGTTGAATATCATAATGTACCTAACGATAAAATGTTTTAGTTTATTCTATGGAAATAAGCTACGAAAATGTCAGTACAAGGTTGAAGTTATACATGATGGCAATAAAATGTGTGTTATACAGTTTAAAAAGTTTTTGCAACATTTTCTCCTTTAGAAGTAAGAAACAACAACAGGTTATGGGCCCAGGATCTTGCTCTTAAAACGTAATACTAAAGAGGTAAAATAAAAAGTAAAAACATAGTGTGCTTCAAGATGGCACTAACAAAAATTGAAAATGAAGTTGCATGTGTGCAAAAACTTAAAGACTCAAGTACATTTCCTATGTGGGAATTTGAGATCAAAATCCTGTTCACAGCATAGAAACTCATGAGTGTGGTAAATGGCACAGAGGGAAGGTGATAATGAAAGCCAGGGAAAATGGAAAACGAAAGATGAAATAGCCAAGCATGTAATTCTCAGAACAGTAGAAAACAGTGTGAAAGTACATCTTATGTCATGTGAAACTACTAAAGAAATGTATGACACTATACCAAGGATATACAAGAAAGAAACTGGTCAACAAAAATGTTTACTGCTACAGGAGTTTTACAACTTCAAGTTTTACAAATCCAAAGATGTCAACACCAACATCATTAAACTTCAAAATGTGATCTGCAAACTTAAATGCCTCAAAGAAGATATAACAGAATTTATGGTGATCTCCAAGGTAATGACTACTTCCAGAACAATTTCAAACATTTCAGTAGTGCATGGAATTCCACTCAAAGAATCTGACAAAACCCTGGAAAACCTTATTGCAAGACTGACACTGGAAGAGGATAAGATAAAAATGTGCACCAGAGAATACACAAATGTATCCTTTAAAGCTGAACTGAATGTCAGAGTAAAAAGAAAATCATTTGTTAATCATGTAATGAGGTAGGACATATTAAAACATATTGTCTAAAGAAAAACCATTGTTCAATATGTAAGAAAACAAATCATAAAGAAGAAGATTGTTATTTTAGAAATAAGGGTAAAAATGGTAATAACTATAACAAACTTGTTAAAATTGCTTTTTTCTGTAAGAATATAGAGGTTAATGTAAACAGTCTTGAAGTTAACAAAGCAGAAGTCAGTAATAATTGTTTTGAGTTCATAGTGGACAGTGGAGCAACCACTAATATGGTAAATGAAGCTAACTGTATACCAGAACTGGAACATTGTGCAGAAAAAATAAAAATGGCTAAAAATGGAGTAAATAGGTCTGTATAAGGTATTGGTTCCATAGAGTTTGAAAACTGTGTACTGAATCAAGTGTACTGTGTACCTGAACTATCAAAGAGTTTCATGTCTGTAAACAAAGTAACACAAAATAAGGATGCTGTATATTTTGATGATGAGAAGGTATACATCTTAAATAAGAATGGTATGCATGTAGTAAAACTAAATGAACAAAGCAATACTTCTCTTAAATTTAAAGGGAGTCGATTAATGACACTAAACAACACTTACTTTTAAATTTTTCCGGAACATGTTTCAGAGATTTTGCCTCCATCCTCAACCAGCCATCGACTATTTCTCATTGGTGTAGTTGACGATATTTTGTCATACTAGTGTGTATGTTAAATCACTGTTTCCCAGCATACCAGTAAATCAACTCCCACCGTTGATTGAAAAATGGCTCAAATCACTTGGAATGTCATCACCTGAAATTTCAGATTACATCGAACTAACCAAATTATGCATAGAACAAAATTTCTTTCAGTTTCAAACAAAATATTTCCACCAAACTTCAGGTTTAGCAATGGGCAACCCCCTATCACCCTTCCTGGCCGATCTGTACATGAGTGCATTAGAAATAAGGCTCACCAAAGGTTTCCCTTGGATGTTTAAACTCTGGCAATGATATGTGATGATATCTTTGCAATAGTACCAAAAAAACACATCAGTGATGCACTAAAACTTTTAAATATCCAAGAAAAAAGCATCAAGTTCACTGTAGAAATAGAAAAAGACGAGTATTTACCATTTTTGGATCTAAAAATAATGAGAAATAAAAACAAACTAAACTTTGGCATTTACAGAAAACTAACACAGACAGACAACTGCATAAAAGCTAATGGCTACAACCCAAGATCCCACAAACAGGCAATCTTCAATAGTTCAGTACACAGACTGGTCAACATCCCTTTCACAGCAGAAGAATACAACAAAATTATTGAAATAACACAAAAAATGACTTTCCCAAATCATTAGTAGACAAAAAAGTAAACTTAGCAAAAAAAAAAGCTATTGAAGGAAACCACAACCCTCTCAGCTACAGAAAATAATATGATTTTCAAAAAATTCACTTACCATCCATGGGCCTTTGATAAATTCAAAAAAGTCTTCAAAACAAAACATTAAACTAGTACCAGTCAACGATTTCTCCTTAAAAAACCTAATTTGCTCAAACATCAAAGATGCCATTCCATCTAACAAAAAATCTGGTATAGATATCAAATTGAATGTAGTGACTGTTGTCAAATTTATATTGGAAAAACCAAAAGAAATTTAGAAACAAGAGCAAAGGAACACTTTAGAAACATAAATTATAAACAATTAGAAAAATCATCAGTTGCCGCACATTTTTGAAAAAAAAAAAAAAAAAAAAAAACACAACATAAATCCAGAACCAAAACTACTAAAACATACATCAGGAAAACGAACTATCCACATGGGAACAAATCTTCATTTCAAAAAATAGGAACAAAGTATTCAATTTTGACATCCCCCAGAAAGATTTGTTCAGGAAGTTCCTTGAACCCCCACCAGAGGAGACCCATTACAAAATATAGTCAACTACACCAATGAGAACCAGTCGATGGCCGGTTGAGGATGGAGGCAAAGTCTCAAACATGTTCCGGAAAAATTTAAAAGTAAGTGTTGTTTAGTGTCATTAATCGACTCCCTTTAAATTTAATTTATTATAACAACACTTTTCAAGACTTTCAAGAAAGGAATTGTAATACTTCGCTGTTTATAGAACAAAACAGTAACACTACAGAAAATTGGCATAAAAAGTTAAGTCATCTGAATAAAAAACAATTGCAGGAAGTCTCTGTAATGTGTGAGGGAATAAATTTTAAAAATAATATACATATAGACTGCTTGTTTGTGTTAAAGCTGAACTGGTAAGGCTAACATTTAAAACTGTGAGGCAAAGGGCAGAAAGAACCCTTCAAATCATACATGGTGACCTGTGCGGTCCAATTGATCCTCCTACCCAAGAGTAAGAATTATTTCCTAACAATACTGGATGACTGGACACATTTTTGTGTAGTGTATCTGCTTAATACCAAACATGCTGATGAAGTGTGCATGTATGTAAAACAGTTTGTAAAAGAGTCTGAGGCTCATTTTAACTTAATAGTTAGTAAATACAGATGTGATAATGGTGAATATAAAAATGCACAATTTATTAACTAGTGTAGAGAGGTATTGTTCTCGATTTTACCATTCCTAATACTCCACAGTTGAATGGGAAGTCTGAACAACTAAATCTCACATTGAAAAACAAAGCAAGAGCAATGATGTTTGATGCAAAATGTAACAAAGAGATGTAGGGCGAAGCAGTCCTGACAGCTGCTCATCTCACAAATCAAAGTCCTACTAAAGGCTCAAACACCACACCAGCAGAGAAATGGTATAAGAAGAAACCAGATCTGAGAAGACTTCAAATTTTTGGTAAAAAGGTGCATGCAAAAGTACTAAAGCCTTTAAAAAAACTGGATAACAGAAGCAAAGAAGCAATGTTTGTTGGATATGCTACACACAGCTATAGATTATGGGATCCAGAAAGGAGAAAAATCTTTGTGAGTAGAGATGTAATGCTCACTCTCTCATTTTTTTATGAAAATGAAAAACAAAGAGAAGAAAATATCAAAAGTTTTGAATGTGAAGAAGAGATAAATGAAGAAAGAAACTTAAAAACAGAAAACGAAGGAGAAGGTTAAAATCTGGGAGGAAGAAGTGTTCTCCTAAAACCTAAAAAGTTTGAAGATTACATCATTAATGACGAAGAAGCATTTCAAACATATGGTGAAACAATACAAAGTCCAGATAAGGAAAAATGGCAAAGAGCAATAGAAGAGGAGAAGAACTCACCAAAAAGAAATAACACCCGGGAACTGGTGAACGAAAGTGAAGCTGAAGGTAAAGAACTGCTTATAGCTAAATGGATTTTCAAGATTAAAGATAATGGAAAATATAAAGTTCACTTTGTAGTAGGAGGTTGTCAGCAGAAAGAGGGTAGTCTTGTTTATAAAGTTATATTCAGTCCCGTTGTTGATACAAGAGCTTTAAGATTACTTTTAGCAATAACTGCTAGACAAGACATGATAATTCAAACATTTGATATAAAAACAGCTTTTTTACAGGGAGAGCTGAAAGAAGAAATATATATGAAGTTGCCTGAAGGGTACAGTGATGCAGGAAAAGTCTGCAAATTAAGAAAGTCTCTTTACGGTCTGAAACAAGCTCCATGTAGGTGGAACAAGCAATTTACACACTTTCTGAAGAAAGAAGGACTAAAACAATTACAAACTGATCAGTGTGTCTTTAAAAGTGAGAAAGAAGATATCATCATAGCCATTCATGTAGATGATGAAACTGTTTTTGGAAGACAAGGTACATTTAGAGAAACTACTGAAGAAAATAAGAATTTTGAGATGTCAAGAAATAAAAGTTTAGGAATGGATGAGAACTGATGAACTTGTACATACATCAAGAAAAATACACAAACGAACTGCTGCAAAAATACAATATGATGGATTGCAAACCAGTAGCAACCAACCACAACAGTATCTCAGAATTCAGGGAGTGTATAAATCTCAAAAGAGTTTACACAGCCAAGTAATGATTCTTTTCAATACAGATAAGTAATTGGAAGTTTGTTATATCTAAGTTGTAAAACAAGGCCGATTTTACATATGCAGTGAGTTATGAAAGTCGATACATGGAAAATCCACAAGATGATAATAAAAATGTAAAAAGAACTCTGCAGTATCTGAAAAGTACTCAACAAAAAGGAATTAAGTTTTATAAAAGAAAACCTTTACATGATGAGTAATTTCACTGATAGCATACTGTGATGCAGATTATGCTGGTGATAAAGAAGAAAGAAAAAGTATTACAAGCTATGTAATGTGCACTGGAAGTCCGGTTTCATGGCACTCAAGAAAATAGAACATGGTAGCAAAATCAATAACTGAGGCAGAAGACATTGCTGCAGCAGAATGCTGTACAGAGTTCATATATTTAAGGACATTGATTGAAGAGCTGACAGGAACAACTGTGAAAGTAATTTTGTATGTGGACAGTCAAAGTTCAACAAAATGAATCAAATCAGGCCAGTTAAGTTTAACAGGAAGAAGAAACATTGAGGTGAAATTCCATTATTTGAGTGAGAAATTCAAGAATGGAGAATTTGACATAAGATATTGTCCCTCAAAACAGTCAACAGGCTGATATAATTACTAAACCACTGTTACGTTTAAACCACAACAAATTTAAAGATATGCTAATAATATGAGAGTACTGTAGGAATTTGGTTTGTAGGAAATTTGTGAAATGTATTATGCTGAAAATTTAATTATTATACATTCATGTAATTTAAATACCATTAAGGGAGTGTGTTGAATATTAAATATTTAGTTGTTTTTCTATGGCAATAAGCTAAAAAACTGTCAGCCCAACGTTAAAGTCATCCATGATGGCAATAAAATGTGTTATACAGTTTAAAAAATTTTTGCAACATTTTCTCCTTTAGAAGTAAGAAACAACACTAACAAGATACAGTCATTACCAAGAAATATCCAATTAAGAGTAAATGACCAGATAATTAGCAAACCCAAGAAAATAGCAAACACTTTACACACTTACTTGGCTTTTGCCAGTATGTTTCATTATTTTATATAACATTTGCAAAGGGTAGCACTCAATTCTGAGGTTCAGCCTGAAAGTTCTTGTGCTTCTCCACTCTCGAAAGAGTCTACAGAAAGGATTATTTTGGACACGTAGTTATACGGTGGCTTATGCTTTTAGGTTAGAAGGCTAGAAAACAAGAGCATGCTTCACCCAAAGCCTGTGTGTCAGGATGCCATCACACCCTGGTGGGAATGGTTTAAAAAATACTGTTACGTCAGCGGCGAGCTACGATGCCGATCAATAAATGCGGGCCGGCGGAGGGAGGGGAGATGCAGGGGTGGCCCCTCCTCCTGCCGCTCGAAGTGACAGGAAGCTTCGAGAATGTTTTCCCCCCTTCATAAAAGGAGAATCGAGAAACTTCAGGCCGCCGATCATTACCAGCGAGGCAACAGTCAGTTGTGTTAGAGTGAGCCGGACAAGCAGAAGTGTAGTCGCGCTGAGCGTACGTGTAAACACGAACTGGCTTAGTTTTAATTGTGTACATTAAGTTGTAATTGTGATATTGGAATAAGGTGGAAATAAAGAACATTTTGAATGGTGTAATTGAACTTTTTAATTTTACGAACCCACAAAGTCACAACTGGTGTCAGAAGTGGCATAACGGCCATGGAATCGGCACTGGAAAAGATTTTACACAAAATGGAAGAAATGAAGACGGCCAACGACAACATCGCCGAGAAGATGGAAGCGGCAAACAACTTGGCCACGACAATGACCGCAAAGATGGCCGAACTGACCACAGAAATGAGGGCAACGAACGACAGCCTGGCCACGGAGATGAAAGCGGCAATTGAGGCCCTTGCCGTGAAGTTCGAAGAGCAGCTGACCGGCGTAAAAGAGGAAGTCACAGAGTTAAGCGAGCGCGTCGAAGACCTGGCGAGCCGCGTTGACGAGCTGGAGGGAAAGGCTGACAGCAACGCAAAGTCCCTGAACGCCATGGTGGAGGACGTCGTCGGCAGGAGGTTAAAGGATTTGAAGGTCGACGCACCGGGACGCGACACAACATCGGCGCGCGTCAAACCTCCGAAATATGACGGCGCGTCAACGTTTGAGGTCTTCCGCCGCCAATTCGACGCAGTGGCCAAGCACAACAAATGGTCACCAGAGGAGGACGCCACACAGTTAATAGCCAGCCTCCAGGGACGGGCCGCGGAAGTCCTAAACGCGGTACAGACAACGGCGGCGTCCAAGGACATCAGGGAGCCCTGGAGAATAGTTTTGGGAACCACCGCTTAGCCGCAGCGTACCGCAGCCAGCTGAAGGCAAGGTCGTAGCAGCCAGGGGAGACGCTGCAGGAGTTCGCCCTGGCAGTTGAACTGGCTAGCAAGGCCCTAGTCGACCTCCCACCAGAGTTCGTATCCCGGGAAGCTGCCTACACATTCGTTGACGGGGTACGGGACACGGAGATTCGTCAGCGCCTAATGCTCGGCGATTATAAAACAATCCACGAGGCGCTAACGGCAGCATTAAGGATGGAGGCGGCCAAGGTAACAGCTATCCCGTCGTCGAGAACGAGGAGTGTGCGCTACGCCGGAGACAGAAGACCAGCCGACGGACGCCGGCGAACACCTAGTGGCCTGTGTTGGGGGTGTGGACAGCCCGGGCACCTGCAGAGAGACTGCCCACACCAGGAAGAGCAGCCGGAAAACGAGTAAGGGCCGTCGTGGAGAGGGGCACGTCGGCGCCATCAACACCATCCCCTCGAGTGACACTGCGCGCCGTCAGCCGGCGGATGGATGACAGCCTCATCGCGGACAGCTGGGTAAGAGGAAAGTCGTGCCGCGTGCTGGTGGACACCGGGGCGGCCGTGACCATCATCAGACCTGAGAGGCGAAGGGTTTGCCGACGAGGAAGCCGAGCCGACCATACCAGCTTGTGACGGCATCGAGCGACACCTTAACTGTGGAGGAGGCCCTGCTGGAGCTGACCTTGGGACGGAGTGCCGTGCGTCTGTGCGTGTTCGTCGCGAAGAAGGCTGAGGTTATTCTGGGACTGGATGCCCTCAGGAGCCACGAGGCTACGGTCGACGTCGGCAGGAAGGTCCTGCGGCTCAACGGGGAAGAGGTTATACTCCGTCAACCCGAAGAGCGCCTTGGAATCTGCAGGGTCGTCTTGAACGAAGACGTGGTTGTCCCCGCAAGGAGCGAGGTGGTGGTGACGGCGCGACTGGAAGGCCAGAGAACCAGCAACATGATGCTGGACCAGAAGACGCCTGTACGCGGACTGTGTGTAGCCAGGGCATTGCTGCCGTGCCGAGAGGAGGTGCCAGTGAGACTGCTAAATCCAGCGGACACCGATCACGACGTCCAGGCCGGGACGGAGTTGGGAACGTGCGAGCCCGTGGTGAGCGTAACAGCAAACGACAAGGCACAGGAGCCGGTGCCAACGTAACACCTGGGGCCCCGGCTAGAAGGCTTACTGGAGAGGGTGGCCGAACACCTGACTGCAGAACAACTGGAGAAAGTTCGACAACTGCTGAGGCGATACCAGCGCGTCTTCAGCCAAGGCGATAATGACTACGGCCGCACGGACAAAGTGCTTCACCGCATCGACACCGGGGATGCCCGGCCTATTCGGCAACCACATAGACGCGTTCCGCTGGCGAAGCAAGGGGCGGTACGAGACATGCTGGAGGACATGAGATCCAGGGGGGTGATTGAAGAGTTTGAAAGCCCTTGGTGTTCCCCTGTAGTCTTGGTGACGAAGAACGGCGAGCTACGCTTTTGCGTGGACTACAGGAAGCTGAACTGTCACCCGGAAGGACTGCTTCCCCTTACCCCGGATTGACGACACCCTGGACACGCTAGCTGGTGCACAGTGGTTCTCGACCCTGGACCTGAAGTCGGGCTACTGGCAGGTAGCTCTAGACCCAAGAGACAAGGAGAAGACCGCATTCTCGACGGGCCAAGGGCTCTGGCACTTCACGGTTATGCCCTTTGGCCTCTATAACGCACCAGCTACCTTCCAACGCCTCATGGAGTCAGTGATGAGAGGACTGACTTACGACGCCTGCCTGCTATACCTGGACATCATCATCATCGGTAAAACTGTTGAAGACCATCTAGAGAATCTGAGTAAGGTGCTACGGAGATTGCAGGCGACCAACTTGAAGCTGAACGCGAAGAAGTGCCAGTTCTTCCGCAAGGAAGTGAATTACTTGGGCCACATAGTCTCAGCAACCGGAGTGGCCACGGACCCGGAGAAGACACAGGCTGTGAGAGATTGGCCTCGCCCAAAGGATAAGAAAGAGTTACGCAGTTTCCTGGGGCTGTGCAGTTATTACCGCCGCTTCATAAAAGGGTTCTCCAACATTGCAAAACCCCTCACCTGCCTGACAGAGAAACACCGGCCTTATGCGTGGACGGAAGATGCCGAAAACACTTTCCAGCTCCAATTTTGGGTTTCCCACAACCGGGTGGCGCCTTCATTGTGGACACCGACGCTAGCGACCATTACATTGCAGGTGTCCTATCGCAGATTCAGGACGGCCATGAGCGGGTGGTAGCCTACTACAGCAAGACGCTATCCAAGGCAGAGAAGAACTACTGCGTCACCCGACGAGAATTATTGGCGGTAGTAAAGACCTTGGAGCACTTCCACAAGTACCTGTACGGTCAGCCATTCCACCTGAGGACTGACCATTCCGCCCTAACCTGGCTATTGAGCTTTAAGAACCTGGAAGGCCAGACAGAACTTTGGGTTCAGAGGCTGCAGGAGTACGACTTCACCTCGGAACATCGCAGAGGGAAGAGCCGAGGTAACGCGGACGCTATGTCCCGAAGACCCTGTCCAGAAGAGTGCGGCCAATGCACAAGAGTGGAGGAGGAGCGTGCCGCAGCAGTTCGAGTAGTCACGGCAGTGCCTACGGATGGCTGGGATAGCGCAGGCCTGAGGAGGGAGCAGCTGGCGGACGCAGACTTGGGGCCACTCTTGAGGGAAGTGGAGGCAGGGACGAGACCAACCTGGGCGGACATCGCACCGAGGAGCGCCACCTACAAGTTCTATTGGGCCCAATGGGACTCGTTGAAGACCAGAGAGGGCGTGCTGTTCCGGGTATGGGAATCACCCGATGGGAAGACGCAGAGAGAACAGTTGGTACTTCCCCGGAGTAAGGTCCCGGAAGTCTTGGAGGAAGTGCACGCCGGTACTTCAGGGGGACACCTGGGAGCGAACCGGACGATTGACAAACTACGGCAGCGCTACTACTGGCTGAGGCTCCGAGCAGACGCTGAGAGATGGTGCCGTCAGTGTCACGTGTGCGCCGCGAGTCGCGGCCCCCAGACTAGGAGCCGGGGTCGCATGCAACAGTACAACGTCGGAGCGCCATTCGAACGGATCGCCGTTGACATTGCTGGACCGTTCCCAATATCCAACCGAGGCAACAAGTACCTGATGGTGGTTGTGGACTACTTCACTAAGTGGCCGGAGGTGTATGCCATTCCGAACCAAGAGGCAAGGACAATCACAGACTGCCTCGTGGAGCAAGTGTTTTGCCGATTTGGGGTACCATTAGAGCTGCACAGTGACCAAGGCACCAATTTTGAGTCCAACCTGATGGAGGCACTAGAGAGACTTGGAGTTAACAAGACCCGCACAACACCTCTACATCCCCAGTCGAATGGCATGGTCGAGAGGTACATCAAGACCTTAGAGGAACACTTGAGGAAGGTCGTGGTCAGCCATCAGCGAGACTGGGACATCAAGGTGCCACTGTTCTTGCTGGCCTACCGCTCGTCAACACACGACACCACGGGGATCACGCCAGCCAGCTTAATGTTCGGCCGAGAGTTACGCCTCCCCTGTGCCCTGGCTTTTGTTAGCCCTCCGGGGGTGAAACAGCCAGCGACCGAGTATGTGGAGAACCTGTTGGACCACCTCCACGACATGCACGAGATGGCTCGCCAGAACATCCAGAAGGCGAGCGACCGTATGAAAACCCGATACGACAGGCAAACCAACAGCCAAGGGTTCCAGCAAGGTGACCTGGTCTGGTTGTACCGCCCCACCCGGACCAAGGGACGCTGCCCGAAGCTTCAGCAGCCATGGCAAGGACCGTACCGTGTGGTGAAGAGGATTAACGACGTGGTCTACCGCATCCAGAAGGTGCCCCGAGGAAAGATGTTGGTGGTACACCTGGATCGCTTGGCGCGCTACGAAGGCGCTGTTCGGGACGACCAGCCTTTAGGAGGGAGCAGTGTTACGTCAGCGGCGGGCTACGATGCCGATCAAAAAATGCGGGCCGGCGGAGGGAGGGGAGACGCAGGGGTGGCCCCTCCTCCTGCCGCTCGAAGTGACAGGAAGCTTCGAGAATGTTTTCCCCCTCCATAAAAGGAGAATCGAGAAACTTCGGGCCGCCGATCATTACCAGCGAGGCGAGTCAGTTGTGTTAGTGAGCCGGACAAGCAGAAGTGTAGTCGCGCTGAGCGTACGTGTAAAGATGAACTGGCTTAGTTTTAATTGTGAACATTAAATTGTAATTGTGATATTGGAATAAGGTGGAAATAAAGAACATTTTGAGTGGTGTAATTGACTTTTTAATTTTACGAACCCACAAAGTCACAATACTGTAAATTGATTGGGGTTTGTAAACAATTTAGAGACCAGTTAGCTCTGAGGGATTTACGTGGTGCTTGCTCAGCTTTAGCTGCTACTTGAATTTGTTTTGGTCTTACCTTGGGCATCTGCAAGCCATTCAGGGGACCTAATGTTGCTTGAAGCAGTGCCCTATGGGGTATAATCCCCTAAAGACATAACCACCCGCCTCGGTAGCATGTCTGCCTCATGTTCCAGAGGTCCCGAGTTCAAATATCTGTCAGGGCAAGTTACCTGGAGAAGGTTTCTTCCAGGGTTTTCCCTTATCCTGAAAGATGAATGTCAGGTAATTCTAAGTTCCATGGATCCCCAGACACATTTGAACATCATTTCACCCATTTCATTCATCGTCCGATATGACTTAACGTTGGAGGACATAAATTACAAAAAATAAATAAATAAAGACCTAACCAGGTATATTAGAAATACTTAAACTGCAAATCCACTTAGCATGCTTGGCTGGCCTTGTGCACTTGCTATTGCTGCTATATGATTAATTTCCCAGACTTAACTATATTTTCGGTCTTAAAGTGTTCTGAATCTTCGCTTTAGGCTTATCTTAACTGCTGATCATTCATAGAATTTGCTGCTTTAGCTTCAGCATGTGACCACTATGAACATGTTTCTATTCTGTTGGCATATGGTGAGGATGGGAAAAGAAAAAAGTAAAGGGCAAACATTCAGTGTTGCCAACTGTTCTCTTCTCTCCTGTCCTTGCATCTTACAATGATGGAAGTGACACGTAAGCAGCAAGTTATTGGACATTGCTGAGAAATTACAGTAATTTTGTTGTTGTAATTTATGTCCTCCAACGTTAAGTCATATAGGACAATGAATGAAATAGATGAAATGATGCTCAAATGAGCCCAGGGTCAATGGAGCTTAGAGTTACCTGACATTCGTCTATCAGGTAAGGGAAAATAGGAAAAAACCTTATCCAGGTAACTCCCCTAACCGAGATTCAAACTTGGGACTACTTGAACATGAGGCAAACACGCTACCAACTACACTAACGAGGCGGGCAAATTACAGTAAAGTACAGCACATAATATGTATTTATTTTATTTATTTTTTGTAATTTATGTCCTTTAACTTTTTAAGTTAACATGAATAAAACCCAAGTTATGACAAATGTACAAGAAATGGGTGCTAGGAATATCTCTCAAAGACAAAGTGCCTAATGCAAGTTTAAGAGAAATAAAATTGGAAGATTGAAGTGACAGTGGCAATACTCCACAGCAACAGATGAGCTACATTTCAGCTACAACAGCAAGAGCCATTAAGGCAGACCTGGAACGAGATGGGAGGACATGTTTAAGAAAGCAATATGAGCACTTTGGACCAAGACTGCAGATGACCATAGCAGATGGATGAACATCCAAAAAAGACAGGAGGTAGCTACCACAAACTCCTAGTGTTGGATCGAATGCAAGTGAGAAAAGTGCGAAAGAAACAATGCAACAATAATCACCATTCATGCAACCTAGATTCCCATGAGTGTCACACCAAGCTGTTCCTTGTGAATAGACCTTAGCCCTTCAGGGACAATTGGGCTTATTCATTTATTCACATAAGTATTGCATCAAATGTGTAACAGAAAATACTGTGGTGCACAGCACAACATGTATGTGTATTTGGTTTAGATGAAGCCTATGGTAAAAAATACATGGTGAGACCAAATTTTAACATCGTATGAACTATATGAAACTTGATTTAAGTACATTTTCTAATGTAATTTGGAGGAACTGAACTGCTAATATGGGTTAACTTAGTTTTAAGTTTATCTTTTTCCAATTATCAAGGGTGAACTGTATTACTGTTTATATTTGGTGTTATCTCAGTACTTTATTTTTACTCAAACCTTAGGATACTTCAGTGGCACAGAAAACAGTACATTTTTTATTAATAAAATTGTCAAGAATGTAAAAAACAAATTTTTTTCCTATGAAAAATTAGTCAGGATGAGGGCATTTCAAAAAAACTTTGGTCTTACATTCTTGAACGTTGCTGAATTCAAATATGAAGTTCAGTATTTCATTTCTGTTGTTCAGATAGCTTAAAAATGTTTGCATTTGGAGAAGTATTCTGTATTTTTACTCCAGCTTTAGCTACCCAAACAATAGAGAACATAAAAATTGTATATTTGATAGTTTTAATTATTTGGTTAAATAAAATTTAAAATCACCTTTCTTGATAGCTATTTCCTTTGCAAATAGAAAATAGGATCAACTAATTTTTCTTTGAGTGAAAATCTAGGTAATATCAGCAACTATTCTTTCGGTGAAGGTGAAGAGATGAAAAATCAAATACAATACTTACAGTATATAGCTTGGATTTTCTAACAGTCAAACAGATCTTCATTCTCTTCTAATTTTGTTAATTGCTTGTGAACAAGTGAAGGGCTTGCTAAAAGAATAACTTACACGAGAAGAAATTTTTTGTAGTATTATTCCTATTCTGAAATACTTCTCATATTAAATTAAAATTTAAAGGGAGTCGATTAATGACACTAAACAACACTTACTTTTAAATTTTTCCGGAACATGTTTCAGAGACTTTGCCTCCATCCTCAACCGGCCATTGACGCGAAGTCTCTGAAACATGCTCCAGAAAAATTTAAAAGTGTTGTTTAGTGTCATTGACTACCTTTAAATTTTAATTTACTATAACAACACTGTTTTCAACACTTCCAAGAAAAGAATTGTACTTCTCATATGTTTAAATTTTTTCTATAAATTTAATAAGCCTGCCATGTGAAATTATTTTGTTTCATATCATCTAATTACTGAACAAAATTATGTTATGGTAAATACATGATTACTGTTTCCATATCCTGCATGTAGGAAATAAATAAACTAATGTGTCCCAAAGGAAAGGTTTGTAAGAAAATATTTCAAACATTAACTCTTCTGAATTTTATCAAATTCATTGTTAAAGTAACTCCTTGTGATGAAAGAAAAAGGCTAGTGTGCAACATTTGAGCACTCCTATCATGGGATTTCTAAAGTTCTGTTCCAGAGTCAGTGAGTTGGTGAACTTAAACTTTATTATATAAATTCAATGTTACACTTTGTATCTGAGGACTATTTATTAAACAAATACTACATACAATCAAAGTTTCAAAACACAAAAATACTTTTAAAGTAAACAATCAATTATGGAATACATGGAATACATAGAAATACAATGGCACATTTATATAACAAACAGGTACAACAGTATTCAGACATATTAATATACATAATCACAAAATAATCATACTAAGCACCTCTTTCTTGCATTGTCTTCAGTTTTAAAATATTTACTGAACACTCTAACATAAAATATGGAACACCAAACTAATACTCTCTTTAAACAAATCACAAAAGCACTTTCAAAGAATGATAAAGTTTACAATACTTACAGAATAATACATTCATATATTATTCATAAGTATAATAATTAAATAATTGCAGTAATAATATAAAATAAATATTTCTATACACAAACTGGAATTCAATTCAGTCTAGGTTAGTGGAATTCACGCAAGTTGGTAACCAAGAAATGTAAGAATCTCTGTTTCGAGATTAAAGTTCAGTGCATAATAATAGCTAAAACTATATCACAGGACGATAACACTCTATATTTTCACCAATGTTTTTCTGGACACTTAATCTGCCCATCAAACACATATCCATAGCAGTTATACAGTACTGTTTATTAGCAATGTGGAATCCAATGCAATGAAACAGACACAATTTACTAAATTACTAAGGAATCAAACAATCACGCTTGCTTTGCATATAGCTTTTACTACTGGTAACTAAATTTTTTTATAACAGCAAATAGTAAAATCTGCAGAAAAATCTGTAGATTCTACAGAGGAACTGTAAACATGAATTTAAGACCCCCTCCCCCCCAAAAAAAACAGTAAATGAAAGAGATTAACTTATCTTTTAGCCCAAAAGGCAAGACTTTCAGAGTATAAAATTACGGCAATTCCTAAATATCAGAATATATCAAATTTCACCATCACTTTGTTCTGCATAACAACATCACAATCCTTTAAGTTTTTAATCCTTTTATTCACACTCCCATATTGTCTAGTTCAATCAACTCTTCGCTTTACTTAACCATAGTTATTGCAAACTAGCCCTTTAGAAACACAGACATTGTTTTTTGGTTTTAGTTAAGGCCTTCAATTTCCCAAAAGTTTACAAGTTAACATGTAACACATCATGGTGGGGCATCCTTAAAAAAATAAATTAAGTTAAACAAACAAATGTTAATATTACACAAATAATTACAAAGAAAATGAAGCTAGTTACAGTGGAGTAATAAATATTATACGAATAAGCCTATTTGCAACAAAAACTTCAGTTATCTATTTCACTATTTGTTGCAAATAGTTATATTTATGTAATATTTATTTGCTTCACGGTAGCTAGCTTCATTTTTTTATGTAATTAAACAAATGTTAAGTTAATATAAAAATTATTTGTGGTTGGTTTTAAATGTTAAGTTGATTAATTAAGCATACTGTTGAATTCTTGAGATGAGGAAGCTTGTTTTGAATTGCCCGAATTCTATTTTAAAACACATCCCTTTATAATGTCCTTCAGAATAGAATGCCTAAGGGACTCCATTTCTGGATAACAAAAAGCATTTCAAGATCTCCTCTCAGAATTAAACTTAGGATTACATTATCAATGAGTGTTATAGGATTACTATTAACAACAGTAGTATGTAGCAAGTGTGTAATGCATAATTCCTGTGCACAAATTGCCATATGACTAACAGCTGCAATGTAATATTTGACCTACTCTGTAATTTCAGCTTGAAATAAAAGCCTCTGTGATTAGAAAATTATAATAACTATTAGTGACCAAAATTTCACTTATATGTTATAATTACATATTTATCAACAAGACCAGTTTCAAAAATTAATCATTTTGGATTATTAGCTTGTTTACTTAAATTTAAGGGTGAGTTGATTAATGACACCAAACACATACTTTTAAATTTCCCAGAACATGTTTTGGAGGCTACTTTCCTCCAATGTCAAACAGACATCGACATCGAGAATGGAGGAAAGTAGCCTCCGAAACACGTTCCGGGAAATTTAAAAGTAAGTGTTGTTTAGTGTCATTAATTGACTCACCCTTATATTTAATTTATTACAACACTGTTTTCAACACTTCCATGAAAGGAAGCTAGTTTACTGTTTGTTTACTATGCAATTAGGTGACGGATAGAACTAACACAAATTTATCAACAGTCAAATGACAGTATTTCAAAACACGTTATTAGATAACTTATTTTTCAAAATACTTTTTTTCCCCAAAACCATCAAATCTATGGGTCCATTTAATTGCTTTGATAATTTAACCTCAGGGTTTACTTCATAATTACATGACCAAAAATGATCTACTCTGTGATTTCTCAATACTCTTTGTATTGAGTTTCTTTATTCTGGTTTCCAAATAACATTTTGTCTTACTAATGTAAACACTTTAACACTCCACTTAATTATATTTGTTAACTTTTTTATTTTTGAAATTTTATCTTTTTTACAAAAATGTAGCAAACTTTTTATATGTTTATTATTCCAAGTTCTTTAAAAATTGTGTATAATTTATTAGCTCAAGAGCAAGTAAACTTCTTAAAATTATAATAATCTTTTATTCTCTTGTATAGATCATTTTTACATCATATACTGGTTGTTTGTTTTGTTGTTATAGCAACAGTTACTAGGTGAAGGATTGTTTCTTACTCTATTGCCAACTACTGGAAGAATTTATTGAGAGAATCAATTGGCAGCACTTCAAAATTCAGTATGTGATCCTTATAAATGTAAATGAGCGATCTACAAAATTAGACCTGTTGAAAAAATATAATAAAATTATAAAAGATAAGTGAAGTTTCAGTTACTAATATATAATTTATTAATTTATTTTCCTTCCCATCATTAGATTAAGCGTTTTTGTTTTAACTATGTATTTTCCTGACACAAAAGGTATTGTGAAAACAAAAGGTTTCTTTTCTTATCCTTTTTACTAGAGGGGCAAGGGGAACTGAAGATGCACTGTAAGTATATCAGGTAACTGAAAAGGAATAACTCTTTAATTTGATATTTCTTTTAAGTAAGGTGTACCTTGCAATAACTATTTATGGCTATCCAATTTCTAGTTTATATATTCTAAATAAGCTGTTCTTTCATGTGATATCATTTAAACATTCATTATACCTTGGAATCTTTTTTCATCTGGTCACCAGTTCATTTAGGCAATATGTAATTACAAATAATATTTTGGGGAGCACACTAAGTACCATATAGATAATAAATTGAAAGTAGTAAATATAAATGCTACATATCTCTATCACACAAATGGCAGGATAATGGGTACAGCAAATAACTTGTTTGCACAAAAAGAAAAAAAAAAAAAAAAAAGAAAAAAAAAAAAAAAAAAAAAACTATAGAAAGTCAAAAGAAAAATATTACAAAAAATTAAATGAAAAAATTAGTTAGTAAATTCCTCCAATCATGCACAATTGCAAAGAATTCCTCATTAAAAAAAAGAGAGAGAGAGACAGATAAGAAATTTAAAGAATTCACTTACCACCCTTTGGTAACGCACAAATTCCAAATAGTATTTAACAATTATTGTAATGTTCTTTTGACACCTCAGATTATGTCCAGTAATTTAATATATATATTCCAACTACCGAAAAGAAGAAATTCCCAGAATAAATGACAATGATTGTGAAATAATTTACATCCGCTAAATAAAGAGACACATAGGTTCATGCTTTAAACATTTTATTAATTTAGTACACAGATGTATGAAAAATTTGCCGTATTTGCATATTTCTGGAATGAACAACATTCAGATTGAAAACCACTTCCACCAATTATATATTGTATTAATGGGCAGATGAAGTATATACTTCGGAAAATATTTACATACAAAAATTTAAAATTTCCATTACGAATCTTGTTTTTTGGTTTGAAGAAAACCTGCTTAATTTCCACACCAGAGGGTAGGCATCTATGATTTTCCATCTCATCAGGTAATTGTGGACTGTTATGTTAAAATAATGGAAAGTAAAAAATAAAAGCAATTTAATGATCAAATCCTGATCATCTGAGAGAGTATGAACACCCATGCACATATGTACTAATATGTGTATGGGTGAGAGAAAGAGAGAAAGAGAGAGAGAGAGAGAGAAGAATCAGGTTAAGTTAAACCTTGATGTACATAGTGGGCTATGTCTCATCACATCACAAGCATTAATGAATTGGCAAACATAGCTGAGGTTGAAGACTTGCCTTTGAAATTTCCTATCATGTGTAATTACTTCTGATATATATTTTTCTATAAGAATGAAATAATTAGAAGAAATTCTGTGAACAGCATAATTTGTTTCTAAATAACAACAATCTGGACAGCTATGCTCTGAAGTTCAACCTCAATATTTTCATGCACATTTCTGCTATGAAATTAATTACTGATAAAATTTAGACTAAAAAGAGCTTGATTTTATATAGAAAGGAGCAGATATCTATGAAGAAGTTTAAAGATTTATTCCATGTTATGAAAATGTCTAAATAACAAGTAGAGCTAGTCAAAGTGACTTAAGGCATTAGAATTATATTCTGAAACTTTCTACAAAAAAATATTACATTCTTTTTAATTTATTGAAAAATATGCCACTTAAAAAATACTTGTCTGAATTTGTACTCAACATCTTTGTTTTATAGTGCCTGGTTATACAGAATACTAATCAAAAGTAATAATTATAATTTTATTAAAGCCAATCAAAAGTGAGGGAATTCTTCATTTTTCTAAAAATATATTTATTTGGGAAATCTCTTAAAAGCAGCTTTCTTTGGATTTAAAAATAAGAGTGTTTCAATTTTACTACTAAACAATATTTTCTGTATGCAAGTAAGTCTATGAATGAACATCATATCAAATGTGAGAAAATGCACAATAATGTTCCTTCAAATGCAAGTTCATAAATAGCATTTTACAGAAATATAGTACCAATATAATATTAAAAATTTGATAAACTTCACAACATTATTATTTAAAATACTATAACCTTGAAATTTACCCAAGTGTTTTCTATAAAATATCATTTCATGTTGAATATAATTTTTACAGGATTCTTGCACCAGGCCATTTTAGTCCTTTAAAAAAGATGAAAATGTCACTTTTTGGCACCAGTTTTCTAAGTAAAATACAGTATAAACATTTCCCTGCTTACAAAAAATTTGCAATGGCCTAACACATGAGATCCATTATCACATCAATTTTGAGTACCCAAATAGCTGTACCTTAAAATCACTTATTTTATATATATTGTCAGAAGTCAATTACCAGCTGCTGGAGCATGCAGCAATCATCACATTATACAGGTGAAAGGTTTTTTGACTTTCTTTAAAATGTTTAGTTCAGCTCTTAAAGATGCATATCATAACCCAGTACCTTTTCACAATTCAAATTTATTTTATATCTGCTTCACATAATGTGTACTGAAAATTACATATCTGGAATGAAAATTCACATTGAATGTAGTTTTCTTTAATGTGAATGCGCATTACAGTCAAACATAACATTTCTCTCTTTGCATATAAAACAATAACTGATGAATGAATTACAAATGCAATATGTGAGTACCATCCTTCTTATTTTAGTTTTCCTTTCTTCTTTTTTATGAAAGTAGTTTTGGAAATCAGCAGCACTGTTGGTAGCTTTTATGGGATGCACAAGTATTAAAATATCACAATGCTGCTAATTTACTGAAACAAATCCTTCTCATGAATCTGTATTTGCAACGAGCTCAAACCACTGCCTAAGAGCATCACTTAACACAGCAGGGAGAGCTGCAATGTCTTTCAAAATCATATAATACGGAAAAGGAAATTTGTCCAAATATGAACTCATTACAACTTTTCCATCTATGACCTCCACATTCAGATGTTCCAATATAGAATTCTGCAAAAGATAAACAATATTAGTGATATACTAACCAGCAACGTGAAATTTCAGTCTTAGTATGACTAAATTAATAGTAAAATTAATTACCTCAAAAACAAATACCTCAACATCTCTTATAACAGGTTCAATCAATTAAAGTGAAGTTGAAAGTATGCATTGACTCTGTAATTATAACTTCCACCTAGTTTCACAGATATTCTAGTTGTTCCTACATTATCTTTTGGATACAAAGAAAACACACAACTTTTTCTAATCATTATTCTTTATTTTTACATCCCCTAGCTATACCTAAATATGGTAGGCAGAGTATGTATTGAGTACTGACCTAGACTTTAGAACAGTATTTCATCAGAAATATACTCCTACATTTAAAGGTGGGATAAATATTTGGAATAAAACTTAAAGATTTTACAGACACCCCCCCCCCCCCATCCCAAAATAAAAGTAGTCCCTCAAAAAATCCAAATGTAAGTGACGTAGTGTGAAAAATGGGCTACAAATAGTTTTATCAATTAATATGGACATCACTGTTACTTAATTTCCCCAAACACTGTAACTTAAAATTCATGTTTTCTGTTTCTTTAAATTTGTGATCAACATATCACCTCAAGACTGACTGCAATATAAGGCTTTCTATTAGTACATGTGCAAGAAGCATGATTCCAGTATATCTTGAGCTATTTATTTGTTTATAAAATTACCAGATGAAGCTCTAATTAAAAATAAAATTATGCTTTGAATTAACTACATCTTCAGCTCTAGTTCTTCTCTATCCCCATTTGATCCTGACTTCAGTGTTATCTCGAGAACCACATTTGATATTTTAAGTTGAATTAAATGATCTTGTAAGAGACTTAAAACTAAATGAACAATTGACTGAGATTTTATCTCAACTTCAGGAATGGAACCTGTTAGAGCCTGGCACAAAAATCACTTAAAGAAAACGGGAATTAAATCTGTCATCATTCTTCACAGAAAATGATGAATTTGTTGATTGCAATGATATTAATGTGCTTTCAAGAGAACATAATCCTCAAGAATGGCATCTCTTTATAGACTCATCAAAAGCGAGTTTAAAAGCGGTTCTTTTGCATTATGGAAATGTATATCCCTTTGTGCCAGTTGCCTACTCCATTACTATGAAGGAAACATACAACAGTATGAGAATAATTCTTAAGGCTTTGAGTTATCCACATGGTTGGCAGATTTGTGCAGATCTAAAAGTAACAGGCATTGTAAGAGGGATGCAGTCAGGATTTACAAAATGTTGTTTTTTGTGTGAGTGGAATAGTTGTGATAAGTGTAATCATTGTGAAATTAAGGAGTGACCATCATGAGAAACTTCAGTAATAGGACAAAAAAGTTTGAACAACCAGCTCCTTGTTGATGAAACTAAAATATTTTTTGCCACCATTATGTACAAATCTGGGGTAAATGAATTTTGTGAAGACAAAAGACAAACCAGGTACAGTTTTCCAATATTTAAGGGCAAAATGTAAAAGGTTAAATGAGTCTAAACTAAAAGAAGACATTTTTATAAGTCCTCAAATATGCAATCTCCTTGATGATGCTCCATTTGAGGGGACACTCACTCAGTTGAGAAAAATACCTGGCTTGTCTTCAGGTCAGTATGCATGAATTTTCTGGGAAACTATAAAGCAGAAAATTACAGATACTAAATGGAAGACTTTGTTGAGGGCTTACAAATTAATGGGATGCAATATGTCCCTTAAGATACACTTTCTGCACTCACACTTGGATTTTCTTCCATCAAACATGTGTGACATCAGTGATAAACATGGCAAAACATTTCACCAAGACATTTTGGAAATGGAAAATCTGTGACCAATATGCTTGCTGATTACTGCTGGCAATTATCACAGATGTTTGGAAGTCACCTTATCGGCGTTAAGTCATCCAGGAAGAAGTTGTGAAAGGCAAGATTTTGCATGAGTTATAATGTAAAGACAAATTTATTCTTCTTAGAAAAAAATATTTTAACTTTTGACTTTTAAATAGATCAATTTCTTTTAGCAATATTATTAGAGGAGGGAGAAAAAAGAACCTTAAGTGCAGATAAGCAATAATATATGAAATTTAATTAAAAAAATTCAGCCCGTCCTCGCAAAAAACTGTGAGGTGATAGAGAAAAACAGACTTCAAATTCAAAATCAATGCATGCCAATTAACTAAAATCACCTATTTATTTCTGCGAACGACAAAAAGTTGTGTGTAATTTGTTAACTGCTATTTTGTACCATAGATAGTTAATTAATAGATATATAACTATAATTACCTTGTTCTCAGGGCTATCAATGATGATGAAAACCATTAGTATACCAGCTTGTTTGGCATATCTGACAGCTTTCTGTACAACACCATTGCCCTCACTTTGAACACCTCGTCCATCTGATACAATAATGAGAAGCTGTGCTGGCCTGTCGCCTGATTGGTTACCTTGATTGGTCAGCATTGCAGTGGCAAACTGCACTAAATGACCCACTTTGGTACCTTTTTGACCAAATGACAACTGTTGTAGTAACCTAGAATATTAAATATATTAATGATAACAGTAATAAGTTATTAACAACAAATATTGCTGCAAATGTATGGGTGAGCATACTTATTTGGTAAAGTATTCAACTAAATCTACATTAATATTATAAAAAGAAAGCACTTTTGTGTGTTTGTGTAGGTTAATCTTAAAAACCCTGAACTGATTCTGATAAGTCTTTCCGCAATAAAAAATCCAAATGATTCTGATGGACATGGAGCTATAAAACACATGCTAATTTCATTTCATATATTACCAAAGTATGGTAATGGATTTAACATTCTTTGTACTTGAACACATTGGAGTAATAAAAGAACATTCTTGCAAAGGCTGTGAATTTTAATTGAGAATGCCACGGAGTAGAAAAATGGCACTACACACAATATAAAAACAAAGGCCAGTTATTATTTATTGCAAGAATATACACAGATAGTCAAGATGTAATGCATTAGTAAACACAAGGCAGTTTAAAAAGAGAATCAGTGTTTCTTGAATTAACTATTTATCAGATGGTACAATTTGCATGTAATGAAATAGTACCAATTCTTCTGTAATTTTATAAGTGTACGCAATGAAGTTTCTGGAAGCCAAAACCTTCTAATAATTCTAAGACAAAAGAGCTTTGCTTTATTTCCTTTGTATTTATGTTGTAATCAAGTTTATTATTGTATAAATAGAAAATTGTTAATATAAAAAATCACTGAACTAATACAAGATTTTATATTAACTGAAAAGATTATACATCTTGATGGGTGCAGATTATGTGTCTCTTCCAGGAAGATTAACTTGGAAGCCTAGAATGCTGAATCTCATTTCACTGTATAGGTAAGGGTTTCTGCAATATGTGAAAATTGTGTACCTTTTATGATATAACTATTGAACCAAAAAGAAGGTACAAAGGTTTGAAATGTAACACATTCTAATTATCTAAAACATTAACAATCTGACTGAATATTCTTCCATCGCCATAATGCTGTGCACCATTTCCAAAACTTGGAAGTAAGTTGAGGGGAGGTTAAGAAATTCATATGTTCTGCTGATATTCCATATCTTTTTGCAAGAATATCAGAGGATTTTTCATCTATTATTAAGAACAGCCAGTTTTGTATGCAATTACAATTTATTATAAGGGGTAAGGGGAGGGAGGACTCACCATAAACATTTTTTAGATCTTTAAAGCATACAATTAGAACTGAACAATTTGACTACACATGGCTTACATGTGTTAAAACAATTATCACTGATTGCCCTTATAAATGGAAATTGTTGTACATGAATTTCATAAAGAACAGTAGCGGAGGAAAATCACTTATTTGCTTATCTCGTATTTATTACTTTATACCAAATCATGACTTTGGGAAGCTTCATACTGACACTTTGGTGACGTATGATTAAAAATATGTTTCTATTTAGTGATGAGGTAGATAAATATTTATCTATCATATTCACATGATTTTTTGTTTTGTTTTTGCAATTCACATCCCATCGTTAAGTCATATCGGACGATGAATGAAATGGGTGATGCTTTAATGAGTCCAGGGTCCATAGAGCTTAGAATTACCAGACATTCATCTTTCAGGACAAGGGAAAACCCTGGAAAAAAACCTTATCCAGGCTAATCACCCTGACCGACATTCAAACTTGGGACCTCTTGAACGTGAGGCAGACATGCTACCATCTATGCTACCGAGGAGGGCAAAATGCTTAACTGCTTTACAACTTCAATATGATTGCAATTCATTGAAAGACTACTACAACCTTCCAACTCCAATGTGAATTATGGAAAATATTTAAGCTGACTTTCTGGTTAGTTTACAAAATTATATTTGCTTCACAGATCTGTTTGGCACCTGTAGTAAATTTATTGAGGGCTTCATGAGAAACATGCCAACAGGGGAAATAAGAAAAACGAAAGAAAGAAAGAAAACAGAGAGAGAGAGAGAGAGAGAGAGAGAGAGAGAGAGAGAGAGAGAGAATTAAATAGTTATATTTAATGGCTTGAGAAGGAAAACAGGACTGAAAGTGTGTAAATGTATTAATTCTTACAGTACATACTATATTACAAATTCCAATTACAAAATTCCCCAGTGCAACTGGAACTAAATAAAAATAACCGTCAAAATTAATAACTTTTTGTAAACATAAAACAGTTACACAGATTTTAAATTTAATTTATAGCATAATTTATCACTTACTTTGCTCCGTTCTGCTCTGTAAATATTTCTCCTAGTGGATGAAGCACCTGTGTCGTCTCGCCAAAACTTACTACTGCTAATTCTCCAGCTTCTACCAATGACAGGGCTTTTGTCACAAGTGCCAAAGATTCAAATGCCAACTGAAAGAAAAATTATACCAAAGAATAAGTACAGTGATAATACAAGAAGCTACTAGCATGAAATCAATATTTCTTAGTTAGCTTTTTAACATCCCAAATCATGTCAAAGATACACTTGCATTTTATTATAATCAATATAAAACAAAAAGGCAGCATTTTCTAGTTTTAACATTCTCAATAAATGCCAGATCTTTTGAGACAGTGCATAAAAGTGCAAATGAGTAAAATATTTATATACTTTGAAAGCTAAGGTTAGCACAAAGAAATCTGCCAATGTTATTTAAATACCAGCTAAACTTCAGTCCACTGAATGAGAATCTTATTTGCTAAGATTATACCACTATACCTAATCGAATTGGCTTGAATGTTAACAATACACCGAGTATAATTCTTGACAAGCAAAAATAGTTTGCTACAACAATGCATATATTTATAGCATATGTGATACATTGAAGTAATGAATGGAGTAAATAAGTACTATAATTAAACTTTTATGGCATTATGACATCAGCTTAAATATTTTGCTTCTTGCTAGGAGACAGTTGGTATTTCTTCAACTGCACTACTTACTGCTTGAAGCAATATTCAGTGTCCATCTTCTAGAAATACATGTGCACATGTGCAGTAATTATGGTAAAGCATCAGATTCTCAGAGCAGTGCACAAAAACATAAGAGTAACAAACAAGCTTCTAAAAAGTGACAAAAGGCTTATTGAGTCATATTTTATTAAACTTCACTCACATCACTAATAAAAACACTACCCTTCAAAAGACAGGTAAAAACTGAAAATATATAAAAAAAAAAGTTAATTCCATCCTTGGGCATTTCCTAAGTTTGAACAAATATTTAAAGTTTCTGGCATCAAACTAGCACCATAAAACAGATTTTCACTCAGAATCTGTTAAATAATCCCTTAAAAAACACATTAGCACCAGAACAAAAAATCAGGCATATATAGAAGAGATTGTGAAGTTTGTGACAAATTTTATATTGGATTGACAAAAGGGAATTTAAAAATTAGATTAACAGAAGATCAAAGGAACAAAAAGTATAAACAAACGAAAAATCGACAGTTGCTTTTCATTTCTGAAACAAGAACCACCACAGTGAAGATGAGATTAAATGATGGGAACCACTAACAACAAAGGTTGATGTGTGTTTGGAGGAATTTAGTAACAGTGACGTCAAAATTAATATAATTAACAATATTAACAATATTAACAATATATTAACAAAGGTTGAACTTACAACACGAGAGATTTTTATTGTAAAAAACATTCCACATGTTTTAAATTTTCACGTGCTCTTGGTGAGTGGTCTAATAAACTTAAATAGGAAAGTTTGTGAGAGAGGGAGCCAATTACAAGAGATCCACATGTCAGCCGATTTTGAAGATAGTGGTCAGTCTTCAATCAGCGGAGAATGGGACTGGTACTGTCCCAAGAACATTCCTGCTTTTAATACTGACATGAGTGAAGTTTTAATAAATTATAAAATATAATAATAAAACTCAGTAAGTCCTTTAAAAGTTATAACTTCACTGAATGGTATGTATTCATAAGGCAACTTCTTAATTTTAGGCTTGAATGCTTTTTATACGACTAAAATTGAGTCCTTCAAGTTTTTACTTAGGCTTTATGTAGCACAATATGGGTTTAAAATTATAAAGAAAATTTTTGTGATGGACAGTCGTTTATAAAGTATTAGGTTAATTCATCATAGGCAAGCAAATTACCCTAATGTTCAAAGTACTTTCGTAAAACTGACTTTTTCGAAAAGAATCAGGCATATGTATTAGAAAAACATTTATATTTGTTGAATTTTTCTATATGCTAATCCTAAAACATGACAAAGTGGTAATGAAAGCACTTGCAATAGTAAGTTATAGGTAATTTCAAGATTAATCTGCTGAGTAGCAAATTTGGCAGACAACAAAGATTGATTGGAACAGTGACAATAAAGTGAAAAGTGCACTGACATAATTGACCTTTTCAAGGCTGATTCACTTTATCAGCTTTGCACATGATCACATATATATGCACAATAGAAGTCCAAACTAGCAAGGTTGTTGGGATACATCCTGCACCCCCATGTTATAATCTTATTGTGGTATATAGGAATGTAACTTCAGAAGGGACAAAAATCAATTCTATGCAGTTGGAGGAGGGAAATATACATGCAATAATAAATTACTGTACAATATTAAACTCTTGGAAGTAAGAAAGTAAGTAAGGAAGGTTTAAGGGCGCAAAACCAGTAAGGTCATTAGCACCTGTACAGGAACAGGGAAAATCAAAAGATGAAAACTAAGAAGTTAAAACATGTCTAAAAATAAGGGTGCAAATACATGAAAACATCGCTATGAAGAAAAACAATTAGAGAAAGACTAAGACAATACATGGGGCAAGAGAGCATGACAAATATATATAAAACCAGGTGTTAAAAAATATAAAATCCATTAGCAGAAGTGCAACACCAACTCGTCGGGTAAAAGCTAAAACACGTTCCACAGCTCCCTTGTCATCCGCTAAGAAGCTGGGTTAGTCAGTGGCCATGTGCAAGGAAACACGAACTGGAGCTAAAATGGGACAGTGCTTGAGTATATACCGGACAGTCAATGGCGCGCCACGAGAACAAAGTGGAGCCAGTTCTCTGCGCAACAAGTGCCAGTGGCTAAAAGAGCAGTGCCCGATACATAGTCTGCATAAAACGACCTCCTCCATACAGGAGAGATGGGAGGATGTCTTCCAGATGGAGGGAAGTGGTTTTATGGCGCGCAATTTGATACCTGAAATAGCTTACCAACACGCAGCCCAATGAGAAAGAACACACTGCCGGAGATAACTTTTACAATCCTCCGCAGGGACAGAATGGGTAAAATACCTGGACGTTAAAATGGCAGACTTCGCAGCAGCATCCGCTGCTTAATTTCCTGGAATACCAACATGACCAGGGACCCATGCAAGACCTAAACGAATGCCAGTGGTCACCAGCTGGTGGATGGAATTGTGCACACATTGCGCAATTGGATGATGGGTGTACAATGAACAAATGCTCTGCAGAGTACTTAAGGAATACGTGCACAAGACACAATGCTGAAATCCATGCTGGCGAATAAAAGAAAGCTCTTTCCAGGGCAACCACTTCTGCAGTAAAAATGGAGCGCTGCTCATGAAGACGAAAAATAAAACTCTCAACACCAAACACAAAAGCACATCCTACCCCACGAACATCCTTAGAGCTGTCAGTGTAGATAAACACCGAGTCCCTAACCTGCAACTGCAGCTCAACGAAAGCAGCACGGAGAACTTGGGAAGGAGTGGAGGACTTGGGAGTATTCGCTAACCCAAGATGATAAGAAGGCCCAAGGTGTAACCAAGGTGGGAAACGAGTTTCTCACCAGGAAGAACCGCTGGCAGCTTGACAGCCAAGTCCTCAAGAACCTAGCGAAATCGCACACCTGGGGGAAGCAGGGCGAGGAAACGACGGCCATACAAACAATCCAAACAATCACTAAAAAAGGAATCAAAAGTAGGATGTTGGGGCATACTGGCCAAATTGCAAGCATTGTTGCAGAGCAATATGTTGCACCGATAAGACAAAGGAGGTTCGCCAGCCTCTGCACAAAGGCTAAAACCTGGGCTGGTAGGAAATGCACCAGTTGCTAGCCAGATACCTTGGTGGTGGATGGTATCCAAGTGATGGAGGATAGAAGGCAGTGCTGAGGAATACACAACACAACCGTATCAAGCTTGGAGCTAACCAGCGATCGGTAGAGGCGCATCGAAGTAGTACTGTCGGCTCCCAAGATTTTCCACTTAAAACATGTAAAACTGAGAGAGAACATTCACACTGTGTGGTTAAATAAGCAATATGTGACGAAAAACACTGCTCTTTATCAAATATCACTCCCAAAAAGCTCGTCTCGTCCGCAAAGGTTAGCAGCACCGAGCCATAGAGAATGCGGAGGGAATTCCTTGTAGCATCAGAAATAGACACACCGTCTTCTCGGCAGAAAAACGAAAACTGTTTGCAAGACTCCAGGTGTACAGGGCATCAAAACATCACTACAGTCAGCGTTCCAGCAGGCAAGTGCGCCGAGAAGTATGGCAGATAGCGAAATCGTCAACAAATAACGACCACGTTACTCCTGGTGGGACACAGTTAACTATAGGGTTAATGGCTATAGCAAAAGGGTGACACTGAGTACCGACCCCTGAGGTACTCCGTTCTCTTGGATGAAAAGGTTAGAAAAAGTCAAATCAACCCTTACCCGAAATACCCGGTCCTTCATGAACTCGCGAACAAAGATGACCTCGAGAGCCCCACTGGTGCAGTGTACGTAGAATACCATACCTCCAACAAGTGTCGTAATCTTTCTCTAGGTCAAAAAATAGTGCTACAGTCTGGCACTTGGTCAAGAAACCATCGAGTATTTGTGTCGAAAGGTGGACAAGATTATCGCCAGTGAAACGGTGCCGGCGAAAACCACACTGCACGTTTGCCAAAAGGTCCCTTGAATCGAGCCACGAAGTCAACCGCCCGTTTATCATGCGTTCCATAACCTTGCAAACGAAACTGGTTGAGGAAATTGGGTGGTAACTGGAAGGTAGTTGGCGATCCATCCCTGGCTTCAAAATGGGGACGATGGTGGCCTCACACCAGACTGTGGGAAAAGTACCATCCAGCCAGAAACGATTATAAGTCTGTAGGAGAAAAAGCTTATCCTCCACGGACAAGAGTTGAAGAAACAGCACATGTACACCATTGGGATCAAGGGCTGAAGGCCTAGAAGAGGCCAGAGCGAACTCCAATTCACGCAAGGCGAACAGACTCTTATAGTCCTCATTGGAACCAAAGCGGAAAGACAACTCTTGGGCTTCCGCTGCAGCCTTCTGGGGAATAAAGGCCGTGTCGTAATGGGCAGAGCTGGAAATCGCTTCGAAAGATTTGCCCATGGTGGCGGCTATAACCCGCGGCTCAACATGGGTCTCGCTGCCAAATCTAAGACCGGGTATCGGAAGGCGCTGAGGAATGCCGGCTACACGCCTTAGTTTATCCCACACAACAGACTGAGGGGTGTTACAGTGGAAGCTCTCCACATAGTGTCTCCATGAGGTCTTCTTACAAATGCAGATAACACGACGTGCCCTAGCCCGTAGTGCCTTACAGGTGACTTAAGTTCTCCAAAGTCGGGTGGCGTTTAAACACTCGAAGAGAGAGTCTTCTCTCCCGTCCACCAAGGCACTAGATTACGCCTGCCAGTAGGCAAAGAACGAGGAATAGAACGTTCGGCGGAGGTTAAAATCACCGACGTAAGGCAGTCCATCATCTCGTCAACGGCGGAAAAGGCACAGAGAACTGCGCAAGATTGGAATAAAGCGGCCAATCGGCCTTAGCAAACAGCCACCTAGAGGGTCGTGTTGAGGGTACACCAGAAGAGAGTAGGGTAATCTCACATGAAAAATGTTCACTAGAGTGTGCATCAGAAATAACATTCCACTCCAAACGGTGGGCAAGTTGTACAGAACAAAAACATAAATCCAAATGTGAAAAGGTGTCTGTTGAGTCAGAAATAAAGGTAGGTTCAGTCGTGTTCAAAAGGGAGAGTTGAAGGCGGTCGAGTAGGACTACAAAATCTCCCCTTGGGCAGGACCGAGAAGAGCCCCAAAGCGGGTGATGGGCGTTAAAGTCCCCTACCAGGATATATGGTGCAGGAAGTCATCTAAGGAAGAGGATGGAGGTACATAAAGAGTGCAAATGGAAAACCGGAAACAAGAGAAAGCTCAACAGCAAATGTCTGCAACGGAGTGGTAAGCAGAACAGGACGGAAGCACACGTTACGAAGGAGAATGAGGACACCACCATGAGGACTACCCTCCACCGGTGCAAGATCGAAGCACTCCGGAGAATAATTGCAAATAACAAAAGTAACCTGAGGGCGTAGTTTAGTCTCCTGCAGACAGATAAGGGGTGCGTGAGACCGAAGTAAAAGGTCTAGTTCCGGGCTCTGAGCACAGAGTCCACGTATGTTCCAATGTAAGAGCGCCATTTGGAGAGTGAGCAGGAGCATGTCAGAGAGTGCAGTGAACGGTAAATAGGAGCAGAACAATTACTATTGGGGCGGTTTCACCCGTTTCAGCTTGAGCTTTTTCTTACGTGTCGGGCTGCAGAGCCGAGGCTGGCCCGCCGCCTCAACCCCATCGCTACTAGCAGACTCAGAACAGGTGGTGCGAGTCCGCGAGAAAGACCAAGAACAACTCGTGGGATGGCGTGTTGGTGAAGTTCTACTTTAACGGTCGGAAGTGGAGACGCTACGAGACAGCGAACAGTATCCAGTGGAGCAGAGCGCTCGAACATGTCCGTATGGGTGGCGATAGAGACGTGAGAGAGTGTAGTGGGGTGAGTTTGCACTACTGCATCACACTTAGGTGTAGGCTTGCGGAGAGCGGCTTAATAATCCAAGGAAGTGGTTGGGTGAAGGGTTTCATAACGTTTTCAGGGAAAGTTAACTTCTCCAAGATGTACAAAACACTATTGTTTCAGAGGTACTACTTCATTTCTGGAATGCAGGGGTCATTGTCAATGCACAGGGTTGGTGAGGAAAATTAAACTGCAGAACCCCTGTTCGTAGAATATATATCAACTTTCCAAATAAAAAAGTAAATAACTATAACATTTTTTTAACAAGGACATACTTTTACCAGCATTAAATCTGAATCATAGCATTTTGGACTGCACTATTTCAAGCTTCTACTACACACACGCACCCACCCACCCACACCCACTCACAAATAATATTAATTTCTAAAAGTTCAGTTCATTAACATATGTAAAATGTTGTTTTCAAATCTTATATTTAACTAATTCTTACTGCATATTTACAGAAGTATTGAACCAAGATAATTCTTACCACTTTTAAAGTTCATATTGTCATGATCTATAATCCCTCAATCAGGACTTGGAATCTCAAAAAGGCATTTCTAGTTTTGGGCTTAACCATTCCTAGGTACAAATGTCTGCCTGAACCAGGACAGGTTAAAAGGCTTGAGTGAGTGATGATGAGTATAAGGGCGCTCAACTACAGAGGTCATCAGCGCCCTTTTTAAAAGAAAATGGTCATGGCAAAAGCCAGATATAAATCATTCTAAAACAGTATAACTATGTAAAAAAAAAAAAAAAAAAAAAAAAAAAAAAAAACAACAAATATATACGCGTTGAAAAAAAAAAAAGAATAGAAAAAAAAAGCATCCAAAAACCATAAATTCTATTTGCTAAATCCTAAAATCTAATCTCGAAAAGAACCTAAAAACCTTCTTCACTACTGCGTTATCGTCCGCTAGAATTTCTGCAAAGCTGACCGGCAGCTGCAGAGACGTCCTAAGGTCTGCTAGGTGAAAACACTCTAGCAGCACGTGTCGTACAGACAACGCTTCATTACAAAACGGACATAGTGGAGAAGGCTCCTTTTTAAAAAGAAAACTATGAGTAAAAATGCAGTGCCCAATTCGTAACCGAGCCAAACTCACCTCCTCGCGACGAGATGACCGACAGGAGGTAACCCAGGGAATCGGAAGTTCTTTGACAGATCTAAGTTTATTATTGCGGAGAGCATACCACTCTTCCTGCCAGCAGGTTTGCACAGCTCTCCGCAATTCGGCCCTAAAGTCTTCCGATGTCACAGATGGTATTCGAACCCTGGGCTTCATGATAGCCGTCTTGGCTGCTGAATCCGCCATTTCATTCCCCCGCAAGCCTACGTGACCAGGGATCCATGCACACACCACGTTAACGCCAGAAGCGTGTAAAACGTGGAGGGCATCCTGTATACGCTGCACAATAGGGTGGTAGTTGTACAGCTGCCGTAGGCTTTGAAGAGCACTGAGGGAATCACTCAGGATTAAGCAGTCCCCCAACTTTCGTCGGCGTACGTGTAAAATGGCCCGGTATATTGCATAAAGCTCTGCAGTAAAAATGGAAGTGCTAGTGTGGAATCCGAATGTATAGGGTTCGGTTCCACACACGTAAGCACAACCAACGCCATTTGAGTTCTTGGAGCCATCAGTATAAATTACAAAATGGTCCTGATATCGCGATAAAAATTCTAAAAAACATGTGCGGATACTAGACATAGACATGGTAGATTTATCATATTTAGTCATGCCCAGATCAACCGGGGACGCTCTGCACAACCAAGGAGGGTATGTCCTCTCCCCCCTAGGATACATCTTGGGCATGTCAGTATCAAGATGTCTAAGGAGCTCCCGGAAACGAAAACCAGGTGGCTTTGGTTTAATAGTAGTGTTCCTATAACGCACGTCCATGAAGGTATTAAAGAACGGCGTAAACGATGGATGTGTGGGCATGCAATTAAGTCCACAGCCATAATTGGCTAATAACATGTTGCGCCTGTAGTGCAGAGGAGGTTCTGCAGACTCAGCATACAGGCTTATAACTCGGCTCGTTGGAAATGCCCCAACAGCTATACGTATGCCACAGTTATGGACTGTGTCTAATCTCTTCAGCACAGATGGTCGTGCTGAGCCATAAACGATACTACCATAGTCTAATTTGGAACGGATGAGTGCCCGATAAAGTCGCAATAACACTGCACGATCCGCTCCCCACGATTTTCCACTTAGTACCCGCAAGATATTCAAAGATCGGTCACATCGTGCTTTCAGTTGTTCTATATGCGACGACCAACTAAGTTTTCTATCAAATATCAATCCAAGGAACCTCGTCTCATCTGCAAAAGGTAGTAGATCAGCGCCTAGCCGGAGCCTTGGAGGTAGTCGACTCTGCTGACGCCAGAAGTTTACACAGATGGTTTTCTCAGCGGAAAAACGGAAGCCGTTTTTTAAACTCCAACTCTTAAGGTTGTCCAAGGTGGTCTGAAGACGGCGCTCTAAAAACGGAGTGCGCTGAGATGTACAGTAGACGGCAAAGTCGTCTACAAATAGGCATGACGAGACACCTGGAGGTACACATTTCGAGATAGAATTAATCGCAATAGCAAACAACGTAACACTTAGTACCGACCCCTGTGGTACACCGTTCTCCTGAACAAAAAGGTTCGAAAAAACCGAGCCAACCCTTACTCGGAATACGCGGTCTTTCAGGAATTCCTGAAGGAAGAGTGGTAGGCGTCCACGTATATTCCAGGTGTGCAGAGTACGTAGCAACCCTGCCCGCCAACACGTATCATAAGCCTTTTCGAGGTCAAAAAATATTCCGACTGTTTGACAGTTCTTAAGAAATCCGTTCATAATCTGTGTCGACATGGACACAAGATGATCCACTGTTGAACGGCGTCGTCGGAAACCGCACTGGATGTTATTCAGTAGGTTGTGCGTTTCCAGCCACCATACCAAACGCCCATTTATCATGCGTTCCATCACCTTGCATACGCAACTGGTGAGGGAAATAGGGCGGTAGCTAGAAGGGAGGTGACGGTCCTTGCCAGCTTTCAAGATAGGTATAATGGTAGCTTCTCGCCACTTTTTAGGAAACGTGGCATCAACCCAAACACGGTTATACACCTCGAGCAGGAATGCCTTACCTTCAGGTGAGAGATGTTGTAACATTTGAACGTGGATTCCGTCCGGTCCTGGTGCTGTCAGTCGTGATGACGAAAGAGCGTGTTCTAGCTCTGCCAAGATGAAGAGGCGGTTATAGTCTTCAAGGTTTCTGGAACTAAACACGAAACCTTGAGATTCTACCTGAGTCTTAATTGAGATAAACTCAGGAGCATAATTGCATGAGCTAGACACCTGAGCGAAAGCACAGCCGAAGGTGTTAGCCACAACAAACGGATCAACAACAACTCCTGCAGCTGTTTTCAGACCAGCGATTGGCAAGTGGGTTGATTTTCCGGCCAAGCGCCTTAATTTATCCCATACAACAGATGAGGGTGTACATCTGTTAAAAGATGATACAAATTTGTTCCATGAGGTCTTTTTGCTATCCTTAATTATTTGCCTAGATTTTGCGCGCGCTTTCTTGTACTCAATTAGATTACTTAGCGTAGGGTGTCGTTGGAATACCCTTAGAGCACGTCTACGAGCACGAATAGCATTCCGGCAGTCGTTGGTCCACCATGAGACAGGAAATCGACCGGGTTGGGTAGCCGAACGTGGAATAGACTGTTCTGCAGCGGAAAGAATTTTCTCTGTGAGATGATCGACTAAATCATTCACAGAATCGTGCTCGTTGTATTCAAAGACAGCCAACTGAGTGTAAAGATTCCAGTTGGCACGATCAAAGCGCCATCTAGGGATACGTGAGGGAGACACATCTTGTGCTAAGAGACTAAGAAGACATGGAAAGTGGTCGCTGGAATGTAAATCAGAGATGACATTCCACTGTAATGAAACAGCTAACTGGGATGAACACACTGCCAAATCGATGTGCGAATAGGTGTTAAACGCGTCTGAGAGGAATGTGGGCTCTCCGGTGTTCAGGAGAACCAAGTTATTGCTCTCCAGGAATTTTGCAATGAGGTTGCCTCTCGAACATGCCCGATTTGAGCCCCAAAGTGGGTGATGGGCATTAAAGTCTCCAACTATTAGAAATGGTGTTGAAAGTTGGGAAACCAGATCTTCAAGGTCAACTAACGAGAGGTCATCTGATGGCGGGAGATATACAGTGCAAATGCAAAATTCTATTGATGGCAGCTTAATCCTTACAGCTACAGATTGTAAATCAGACTGTAGCTGTAACGGATCTACAAATATGTCATCCCTGAGGAGCATCATAGTACCCCCGTGTGCAGGAATGCCCTCTTCTGTTTCAACATCACACCTCAGTGGTGTGTAGCGTCTGATTTTAAAGTTGTCTTGTGGTCGTAGCTTAGTCTCTTGTAAGCATACCACTAAGGGGTGATGCTTACTGAGCAAAAGTTCCAATTCTGGTCGATGCGCTCTTAATCCTCGTATGTTCCATTGTAGGATAGCCATTGGAACTATGGGATATAAGATGTAAAGGTAGTCTACATTAAGACGACTTCATGGGTGGCCGAATCAATTTGCCCTTTTTCTTTGGTGTAGGGCTAGTTTCGGCAGGTTTATCCTGCCTCTTCTTTGCTGCAGATGTAGCAGCGTGGTCAGCTGTTTCATGCTCCATATCCTCTATGGAAGAGGACGGTTTTCCTTCTAGAACCTTCGATTCGAGGGGCTCGAAGCGATTGGAAACTCCGACCGACGTAGATGACGGTCGCCGGTCGTAGTCCTCCCCAGAAGATGACCCCGACGATGATCTCGGAGACGCTCTAGGGCTACGTTTCTTGGACTTTTCTGGAGCAGACTTTGTGCTTTCTTTCAGGAAGGCAGTTCTATCATACTGCGTCTTGAACTTGATCTCTGGTGCTTGGTATACAATGGGCAATTTCGTCCTGTTGTTAGAAGTGGATGCTTTCTCAGGCGACTTCACTGACCTGATATTTTCAGTAGTCTGTGTTCTCGGAGTTTTAGATGGTGTTACTGATGCTCTTGGTTGCGATCTAGGCACTAGAACTTTCTCGGATATTGTTGCCCCATTTAAATCAGATGTTTGGGTAGCAGCCTCCCGTTTCGGTGACGGAGTAGCCGCCACAGAGCTATAGGTACGGGAGGTGGTTGAAGAGGGCTTGAGGATACATAGAAGTTTCCGGGCTTCCGAAAAGGAAACCTTTTCCTTAACCCGGATCTCCTGAATAGCTCGCTCTTCAATATAACGGGGACATTCTCGTGAACTTGATGGATGTTCACCGCTACAATTTACGCATGCTGGAGGTGATGTACATGCATTTTCATGCATGCCGGCTCCGCAGCTGACACATGTAGGTGCGCCTTTACAGAATGCACTAGTGTGACCGAACCGCTGACATTGGTAGCATCTCAGAGGGTTAGGTATGTATGGTCTAACCTCAATCACTTCATATCCTGCCCTGATTCTTTGAGGGAGATCTACCCGATCAAAGGTCAGGAACAGGGTACGAGTGGGAACCATATCCCCTCGTTCTCTCCTTTGGACACGATATACTGCAGTTACGCCTTGTTCCTGGAGGTTCTCCTGAATATCCTCGTTGGACATTCCATCCAACGCGCTAGTGTTTACAACACCGCGCGAGGAATTCAGGGTCCTATGCATCTCCACTTTGACTGGATAACTGCCCAGCATGTTGGCTTTCAGTATCTTTGCTGCCTGGGATGCTGTAGTTGCTTCCACCAGCAGCGTGCCATTTCTAGATTTTGTACATGATTTAACAGCACCAGCTATTTTGTCAAGACCTTTCTGTATAATAAACGGATTAACCGTAGAAAAAGTTCTACCTTCCTCCGTTCGTTTAATAACTAAGTAGCGAGGACCACACTCAACTACTTGTTTAACACTGTTTTCAAATACATCTTTTCCACGTTTATTGTTTTTTGGGGGGTGTATGTTAACCATAATATTAGGTCTAAATTTCATCCCCCAGTGCTCCCCACCCACCATGGAGTCCAACAAGGGGTCAACCCACTGGGATGACAGGGCTACACAGGGGATATAGCGAGCTCGCCGTCCCACTCACCCTGGAGGTCGGTACAATACCTAGTCCTGGCCGATTGATTAGGGGTGGGTTAGTCCCTAACCTCCCGTTTAGGCGAAGCAGAAGCCAAAGTAGTGTATTAGAAATGCGCACCCTCCCCGAATTCAGAAAAAATAACTGTTACGAGCTCAGATACGCATCCCTCAACTACCAGGACAAACCTTTCCACCGACACGGGTCTCCACGCACGGCCTACACGTGGGTGGGCCTGTTGACCATCTCCCTCAACCACGAAGAGGAGCCCACTCGAGGGAGACTGTTGGCTCGGGACCCCGGGTTCGCCAAACCCGTACCTACCGAAGTAGGCCCCTGGGGGGGGTTAAAAGGCTTGTTTCAACATCATAAAAATAAAGAATATTTACTATGCATCCAGCAATTATAAAAATACAAGGAGATTAAGGTCCCATCATGAAACAAACCTCACACCTCTGATCTTTCAACTTATATTATATCTGATGATCCTCAGATCATTCTGGCCAACATGCTCATATCATTCCCGCAACTCAAATCTGACATTCTATAAGACAGATCCTTAAACCAGTATCACTAAATGCAACATAACAAATGAAGCTCATATTTCAATAATTATTTTAAAAATTGTCTCTTACCTCTTTGGAGTGGCTATCAGCCATGCTAGAAGAATCATCAATCGCTATGACTATTTGGTATTCACGTTTAGATGGTTTAGTTCTTCGAAGCCAGATTTTATCTTTTCGAAATTCACTTGCGATATATGGTATTACCTAAAATAAAAGGGAATAGATATGACCGTACAAAATTATGTTACAATTTAAGAAGATAAGTCTACCTACTTTGATCAAAGAAAGAAATTCACTATTTTTTATTTTATTTTCATGGCTTATATTCTTTGTTTCTGTTTTTATCCACAGTGAAGGTAACAGAAATATTGCTATTTCAGGCTGTTAATAATTTAACTCCAAAATTCTCTGAATTGTTTATGTAGAATAAGATGTACCTTTCTCATATTTATTCTTTTTCCAGTTCGATAATCTCCTTTTAGATGAGAAGCTCTTGTGGGTTCCAAAACCAATCTAAGCTGCTCACTAAGATCCCGGGCTAATGGTAGTGTGATTGTGGAAAATATCTCCCAAACTTTCTGCGCTTCTGAATCAGCAGGTGGCTATAACATAGCAGCACAAAGAAGGCAAATAATGTTTAATATTAATTGTTTTCTTTCAGGCTAAGTTACCAGAAATATTATTTATCTTTTTTTTTTTTTGTGTGTGTGGAAGGAGTGGATTTAAAATTCTTTCCAACAACTAGGTTTAAAAAGAGGTGAATGAAGTTCAAATGAATCACGCATCCAATAGCTAAGAGTTAACCGCTATTTTCTTAGAGAGGACAAGGGAGTGCTAAGCAAGCTGTTGAAGAGGAAGGTTGTGTTACAGTGAGCTCCAGAAGAGTGGCACAAGAAGCAACAATGGGCGATGAGCTTACAGCGTACAGAGCAAGGATAGGACTGTTTAGGCAAAGGAAAATCAAGAAAAAGGAAATAGGAAGATCTATGGGGGTTAGCGGCATAATAGTGGGATGTATAATTCTAATGTTATTAATAATAGGAGGAGTCGAACAGAATCCTGGACCAGAGGAAATACAAACTATTCTGGAGAATCTGGTGGAAAAAAATAAATAAAATGGATGGGATGGAGCAAAGAATAGGCAACAGTCTGGAGAAAATAGCTAAGGAAATAAAAGAAGAAGTAGGAAAAGAAATCCAGGGTATAAGAGGGGAAGAAGACGAACTGAAAGTGAAATTGGAAAGAGCAGATGAGAGGAGAAGACTAAACTTAGTATTTATAGGAGTGAAAGCGAGAAGAGGTATTTGGCCATGGCAGGAAGTGTCGCAAATATTGACAGAAAAACTATAAATAGAACTACATGGTTGGGAGATAGTGGAGGCTTACCGCGTAGGAAGACATGTGGGGGAAAGGCCAATTATTGTACATTTCTCTACAACTCAATTAATCTACGAAATACTGGGACGGGCTAAAATGTTGAAAGGCACAAAAATATTCATAAATAAGGATTTAACACCTGCCCAAAGACACGTAAAGCAAAATCTAATCTGAAGGATGATGGAAGCGAGAGCTGCGGGTAAACGAACATATATCAGAAATTTGCAACTCTGGATAGGAGCGAACTCAATGTATGCGAGCAAGAGGGATGTATGGAGCAGGGAGTCTACACGGGAGGAAATAACTCAGCAAAAATCCAGCCAAATACCACATACACAGGAAGGGACGAGGGAGCCAAAGTCCAGCACCAGCACACAACAGAGAGATGATGTAATACAACACGTGGTAACAACCGTGTCAGAGGATACGTCATTGAGTGAATCAAACAAGATGAAAGGAAATCAAATCTCCGTCGGTCAGAAGGGAGGTGAGGAAAGCAAGGAGATGACGTCAACACCCGTAACAACAGACGGGAGAAAGTGGCTGTCGCCAAGGAGGGAGGAGACTATGGCAGCACGTGGACTGGTGGAGAGAGGGGAAAGAAGCTGGACGCAAACCATTGGTAGCAGTGAAGAAGAAGAGGAGGGGGCGGTAGGTGGTGAAGGCAGGAGGAGCGGTAAAGCAGAGGCAGGAGATATTATAACTTCGCCGCATGGAAGTATAATGGTGATAAACAAAGACAAACGATCGTCAGCTGTTGGAGGAATTCAGCTGAGAAGCAAAAAGACATTGGAGAAGTATGTGTGGTCTAGGGGCAGAACAGGTTCACAATAGCAGTCAGTCAGGAAAATAGGATTTTGGAACTGTGAAGGAATAAAAAATAAAATTAATACGGGAACCTTACAGCACTTTTTGGGGACGCTGGATTATTTAGCAGTGGTTGAAACATGGTTGAAAGATGAGGTCATTGACATAAGGGGTTTTAGTTACGTAGGAAGAAAGGGAGAAGCATATGCAAAGAAAGGGAGACTATCTGGAGGCCTAGGTTTCTTTATTAGGAAGTCTCTGTGTAAAACAATGAAAGAATCATGGTCCAGGCATAAAGATGTGCTTTGGGTTGTAATAGAAGATAAGGAGCTAGATGACAGTATATGTTTAGGTATTGTGTATAACCCGCCAGCCTCTTCACAGTTTCATAATCCCGAAATATTTTATCTGTTAGCCAAAGACATTGAGAGGTTAAGGGATAAATACATTAACATAGAGATTATAATAATGGGAGATCTAAATATAAGAATTGGGGAAAGTGACTTAAATCTAACAGATGATTGGGAAAATAATTACATAACAGGGAAAAATGATGATTTCAGAAACTATTTGTAGTTGGTTTATTAATACTCGTCACTTACTTGTTTATATTTATGAGAGACTAGCTTCAAAGACATTCGCCTCCATTTTCAATCTCTTTCCAATTGGCATCTGTTGTTGTCTGCTCTCTCTCTGGTGGTGGAACTATGAAAGTTGGAAAGAGATTGAAAATGGAGGCGAATGTCTTTGAAGCTAGTCTCTCATAAATATAAACAAGTGACGAGTATTAATAAACCAACTACAAATAGTTTCTGAAATTAATTTTGACGTCACTGTTACTAAATTCCTCCAAACACATATATAAAAATGATGATATTAGACGTAGCAAGGACAAGATCGTCGAGAGAGGAAGTGAAAAAGTAATTGAATTTTGTGAAATAAATGTGCTTGACATTCTTAATGGGAAATACGATGAAGATGAGCAGGGGGAATACACCTTCATAAATGCAAATGGCCAGAGTGTAATTGACTTTGTTTACTGGTCCAATAATATTAGACATATAGTGAATAATTTCAAAGTGTCAAACATAAGTACCAATAGTGATCATTTACCATTAGTAACGTGTATTAAAACCAAATCACAAAGTGTGGAAACTGACATAATAAGGGAGAGAATAGCAGCTAAAAGAGAACATGTTAGATATAGGTGGAAGGAAGAGCACATGGCAAACTTTAAAAGTCTTTTAAATTCCGAGTGAGGGAAAATATGTCAGTATGGGATACTATATAACTCGGAAACCTTTGAAATTGAAAAGGCGATGAATATCTTAAATTTTATATTGCACTGGGCAGGGAAACAGATGAAAGTTAGAAATAGGCAAATTATTGAAAGTGACACATGGTTTGATGAGGAGTGTAAAATAAATAAAGGTATTGTAAAAGTGGACCTGGTAAAATGGAGAGAATCAGGGAATATTAAACTGAAAGAACAATATCTGCTAAGCAAATATTATTATAATAAGTTGCTGGAAAATAAAAAATCTCAATGGAGGAAAAGAAATGCCAGCAAACTAATCAGTACTATTACTGAAAATAATGTAAGTAAAATATGGAAAGGTATTAAGACATTATACAAAAAATATATTGTCAAATCTAACATAACTCAAGAAAAATGGTTAGGGTATTTTGCAACTTTATATACATTTGAAAGCTTTAGTGTAGGGAGGGTAATCCCCGAAATAGAAAATAATTTCAATGAAATCTTGGACAGTCATAACAGATGAAGAAGTAATGAATCAAATTAAAAAAATTAAAAGGAACAAAGCACCAGGTATAGATGGTATACCCGGAGAGTTCATTAGGGAATGGAGCAAAGACGTGAACCGAGTTAAAGTTCTAACATCATTGTTCAACTCAGTGAAAACCAAAGGGTATATACCTAAGAGTTTGGAAAAGGCTATTATTCAGCCAATTTATAAAGGTAAAGGGGATATGAATGTACCCAATAATTACCGAGGCATAGCACTGTTATTGAATGTGGGAAAAATTTATACGGGTATCTTGGCAGAAAGGCTGCAAGTGTGGGTAGATGAGCATAATATTCTTTCAGAATTCCAAATGGGCTTCAGAAAGGGGAGGCGGACAGTTGATAATGTATTCATCATAAAAGCACTATTAGATGAATACCTAAAAAATAAGAAAGGTAAATTATAAATGGCTTTTATCGATTTGGAAAAAGCTTTCGACCGGGTAGAGCTGAAACTGTTGTGGCATAAGCTGTTAACGAAAGGAGTGAGTAACCAAATGGTAACTATACTAAAAGAATTGTATAAAGAAAATACATTTTGCATAAAATATGAAGGGGCACTAACTAGAGAAATACAACTGGAGGGAAAAGGACTAAGGCAAGGGTGCAAGCTAAGTCCAATTTTATTCAATTTATTTATTGATGATGTACTACAAAATATAAGTAAGAATAAGTCTCATGCCAGTAATAACTTACAAGTCCCAGGTTTACTTTTTGCAGACGATTTGGTAATAATGTCCATTACCGTTAATGGGTTAAAAATATCTTTGCAAGAGGTGGAGAAATACTGTTCAGAGTGGGGCTTAAAGGTAAACAGCGAAAAAACTCAAATTGTAGTATTTAAAAAAAGGAACTAAATTGAGTAAATATGAAAAGTGGAAGAAGGGAGAAGCTGAATACAAAGTAGTGCGTGACTGTACTTACTTAGGATTAAAATTAGATGCAGGAGGCAAATGGGAAAAACAAAAGAAATCAGCACTGGCAAAAGGGAAAGCAGCAATGATGGCGGTGAGAGGGTGTCTATATAAAATGCCGGAGATGGAGATGAAATGGTTGGAAAGAGTATATAGTTCTATAGTCGAGGCCAGAATGCTATATGGCATTGAAATATGGGGGCTTGAGAATGGGTGGGAAGTTGTGGATGAGATACACAGGATGTTCTGTAAGGAAGTTTTGGGGCTGCCAATGGCAACAGCAAAACGAAGTTGCTCAAATTGAAATGGGGAGAGTAACAAGGAAAGGGTTAATAATAGAAAGAGCCTTGAAATACTGGCATAGGATCTTGAATTTAGATGAAGGCAGCTTATTGCAACAATGTTTAAAATATCAAGAAGAAAGTCTGCAAAGCTCGGGCTGGGCAAGCACTCTACGAAACAATTTAGAAAATAATGGCTTAGGGGATATTTGGAGAAAAAGTGTTAGAAATTATAAAGGTTTCTGGAGGGGTGTTAGAAAAAGATTTGAAGATATAGAGATTCAAAAACTGTTCAGCCAGTTAGGTGAAAAGAGGTCATTGGTATATTATGTTGAGTTAAAAAGTGGCTGGGGAAGGGAGCAGTATATAGATAAAACCATTAATGAAGAAAGGAAGGGAATAGCATGGCTGAGAGCAGGAGTGTGGAGGCTAAAAGGCAGCGGAATGGGTTTGTGCAAGAAAGTGCCCATTGTGTGGGGGTAAGGAAGATGTGGAACATATACTTTTTGAATGCAGGGAAACAGAGATTTGGCAAAAAGAATACATCTGGAGAAAAATTAAGCAAAGTCCTGATATATGTAAAATTATAGATACAAATCTCAAGAATGTAGGACAGTTCTTAGATAAAGTGAAAAATAAATGGAAGTGGACTGTGAAAAAAGGAAATGAACAATAGTGTGTAAGTAATAGTAGTAATGGTAGTAATGTCAGTAGTAATAGAAATGTAAGTAGTGTATTACACATTTTGTAATTCAATGGGCCGCCCACCAACTAATGGCCTGGGCCAAATACTGGCGAGCAGCTCAACAATTGTAATAGCTTAGTACACTAAATAAATAAATAAATAAAGAAGACAAGGGAAAACATTCGGAAATAAAGTTATTATTCAGACAACTCAAAATGAACAAGGTTGTTAGCCCCACTTCATGGAAGTGATCTTCATATGTGATCATGGAGGTGATCTGGAAAGGCAAAATAAATTACTGTGAGGTTTGATCTTATTTTAGGCTGCTCTAAAATATTTTATATGAAACATTGTATTATATAAAATATTTTATATGGAACATATTTGCCAGGATTATGCTTATTTTCATGCTCTAATTACAAGTATTTTACAAAAGGTTTGCTACTTTAGAAACAAATATTTCTTAAACACACCAGGCTAACAATGTATACAGAATGAGGCTTATTAACTTAACAATTTTAATGTTTCATAACAAAGTTAATTTCTTAGCTGCAACTCATATTTTGTAATTGGGAAATTTATATTCTAAAATATATTAGGTGATCAAGGTGTGACATGTTTACAAACAACAAACCCAACTTATCACACAGTTGCTAGTCACAGTGAAGCAACAGAGTTTGACTGAAGATGAAAGCAATATGATTTTGAAATCAATTTTATAAAGAAGAAGGAAGTATTAACATCAACTTCTTAAGTGGAGATTCTGTTACAAATATTTTTTCCCCCCCTTATTCCATTTAACTGCTATGGTCATATCAGCGGCCGTTCTCCTTTGGAACATACTGAAGGTGCTAACTCGTTATCTTTGGTTTTTAATCATTAGATCACGCACACTCACACTCTCATTCATACTTCCAGACTCTGGGGAAGGTGGGGAATTATCTTGGTTGGAGAAAAATCCCAAACCCCACCACCAGGAATCGAACCTGGGACCCATAGCACGGCAGGCAGGTGCTCTACCGACTGAGCTACGGGGCCAGCCACAAATATTTTTATTTGTGTAAAACCCAACTTACTTTCTTTTTCTTCAATTTTTGTTCAGTTCTAATTCAAGAATACTTAATTATTTCTTAAAAATTTTCTCTACAATATTCACTAATAAGTGAAGTGACCTGAGTCCACAGCACAAAGCAAATGTCCAAAAATTTATTCATTATAAGATGAGAATCTGAAAGGGATGCAATTTATTACCCAAGTACTGCACAATATGCCTGTAACTTAATAAAATAAATTGGTCTATATTCAGTTCAGGAATGTATGCAGGATGAAAATATAAAAGACTGAGCTTTCTAATGGATAATGGGAAACATAGCTACAGCATAAGCTCTGCAACAAACTGAAAAGGCAAGAAAATCTATATGATATTCACACAGAAATTAACACATAAAAGTTCTAGTTGCCTCCAACAATTTGACATAAATATAGCACCTAAGGTAATTAACAACGCTCATTTCTCTGATGGCAAAAGAGTGTGCTCTGAACTCAACAATGGAAGCCTATTTGCTATTGTGAGTTGCCATGCAAAGATAAAGGGATACTCTTCTACAAGAAATATACATGGCGAAATAGTGGATCCAACATCACAAAGGTCTGTTTCTGAATACAAAGATGCAATTATAATGACGTCTAAAATTTAAGCAGTGTAGTTGTAGAACATCCTCTGACATCACCACAGAAAGCACAAAACTCTTGGACATGTCCTGGCTTTTCATCTGTTGGGAGCACTTAAGAGAAAATGGCTTCACTGTATATCAAGAAATGAGAAAATGGTTTACACTGCAACCAAAGGCGCTACAAGGTGAGCTGATATACTTTGATTAACCATTGCGTAAAGAAAGGATGATTCTGGATCATTCATAAGCTTTGAATTCCTTGTCGATCAGACCTACAATGTGCATAAAGTAAAGGCTGATATCTGTGAACCTACCATCCCATGTGATAAAGAGAAATGTATCCCAGATAGCATCACAGTAGGACTGTTGGTCAGAATTAGAGGAGCAATCACAAAGCCTCTTGCTTAGTTTAGGACATCAAATAGTCTGAATAAATACCATCTAAAGCAAGGAATAAGCTTTAGGTGACTAAAATCAATGAATGGCATATCTAATCAAAGTCTTTGAAAACAAGTAGAAAAACAACAGGCCAAAATTTCAAGGCCTGTGAAATTCATAAAATACACTAATTTAAATTATTCTAATATATCCAGTTTTTGCACTATTATTACTCTTGAGGCCTCAATAAAATAAAATGTTGAATTACTAAAAAGACATTTCAAATGCTATATGAACTTTAAGTTCCCCACATAAGATTTTAGCAATGTTTTTAAGGTCTTAAAACATTTTTTCAGTACTGACCACAGGCATCAACAACTTTTCACTCTGCTGTTATGAAAATATATGAAAACTAGAAAAATAGAAATGTATATAAGTGGTTGACATATAAGATGTTATCAAGGAAAGACAAAACTTTGAATTAATCTCTACTGTGATAGGCACTTAAGAATACAAATAATCAAGTCTGTCCTATATAATCTCAGCTTTATTCTGTAGTTTTTAAGGACCTCCCTTCTGTGAATGCTCCATTCTCACTAAATAAATTGTTCTAAAAGAATTAGTCAACACAATAAGCAGATTTCCAGCAGCTGTTTTGAGTTTATTGAAGATTGAATTCAAATGGAGAGGGGGGCTATATTTTACAATTAACAATCACAAAACATTAAAAATAAATATTAATTAAAGAAGAAATTTATTTTCATTCATATAACACAAAATCACTTTGTTAAAAGAAAAATGCTGAATATTGCTACTGAATATCTGCATGTTCCTAAAGAAGAACTAAAATTCTCCGCATGCATTTAATTTATTTAAAAATAAAAACAATTTCATGGAATTTCTACCACATAAAATTATATTTTAGGAGTACAAAAAATGAAAAGAAACCAAGGAAAGGTACAAAGAGCATTTAAAAAACATAAATATGGAGGAAAAAAAAAAAAGAAATCTGCAATAGCATATGACCTGAGCAGCCCTTATATGTCCAGATATCATAAAATGAATATCCTGCACAATAAGAAAAGAAACTTCTGATGCAATATACTGAATGAAAAGCATACCTGATTCCATGCAGCCAATTGTTGCTCAAGTTGATCTCTAACTGCATGCATTTCGGGTGCAGTTGTTAAAATATCCTGTTCAATAGAGGTATAGTATGCAGAATCTTGATTGCCTCTTGCTGCTCCCAATGTTTCCACCATTTCTCCAGAATCTTCTTCTCTAATAACTGTTTCTTTAAGATCTTCTAATGAACTTACTTCCATTTTTTTCTGTCTGGCTCGAATTTTAGTGAATATTTGTTCCATATCTTCATCTTGCACGTCTGTATCACCTTCCTCAATCTCTTTTCGATCCTCCTCCTCTTCTTTTAACTGTTGACCCAATTGTCTTTCTGCTTGTTCCTGGAATATTAAAAGTGTATTTACCAACAAGGTTGATCATAAGAAACAAATAATTTATTGAATTTTAGTTCCAGGCATTTCAAAAGTATATGTGCTCTGCTTGGGAAGTACTATACAATAAAAATTTACTGCTCTAAAACCTATACAAACATTTCAACATAGCCTTTCTTTTTAAGTTTTATGTAATTTGCAAACTTCATTTGATTAATATTTACTTTAGTGGCAGCATCCATTGTTTGTGTGCGAGGTTCGTCTTTAGTTTCCTTAACATGTTGATACCAGTCTGATTCCTTGGCTTCTTCCTCTTTCTTTTCCTCTTCTTCTGCTGCGACGTTTAACATCCTCAACCTCTTTTTCAGTGGTCCAGTATCATCACCTTAAAAATTTTAATAAGATGTTTTAGCAATATTATGCAAAGGAAAAAAAAAAAAAAAAAAAAAAAAAAAAAAAAAAAAAAAAAAAAAAAAAAAGTCAATGCCAGGTATGCAAATACAAATATTTTAAATCTGAAGTAATACATGGAAAATCAGAGGTTATGTGTATTGAGACTAAGACTCGAGGCAAGCAGGTAGAAAGGGTATGTTAAATGTGAATAAGCTATTTTGTTATTCTGTGAAAGAAATGTTATAAATGTCAATGTATCAATGCAATTGTATGTAGAAGATGAGAAATAAATACAAATATATTAAATTGAAAGTAAGAATACTTAGAGGGGCAATGCACATTACCAAGTGCTCACTAATGAATCTAAATGACCAAGAAGATAAGATATTATGTTTTTATAATTAAAATGGCTATCCAATATCAAGAAATATGTCTGAAATGGTTAACTCTACAAGAAATATATTTCACATAAGTTATGGGCCATAATGAGATCTGATTTTTGTGCACAAAGATTTTGCCTCTATATGTATATATATCTTACAGTTCACAAATTATGTAAAAGTCATTTAAAATGAAGAGGTTTTCACAGGTTATTTCCAGAAAATCTGAGATATACATTTCATTTGTAATGAAAATATCTTAAACATATGGTATTTTAATAAATATTGAAAAGAGCCATTTTGGAGAAAATCAAGATTAAAAAAAAAATCATAAAAAGGATAATTTGGGATGAAGAGTTCTCTTGAAAAACTGTGTGTTACATCTTTGGAAAATTCTGAAACAAAACACAAAGCATTCATTTGTAAGTTATGCTGTTCGCATAAACACAGACCTTTTTCTAAAAATCTTTCTTTGGATTCAGGGAGTCTGCTGAAATCTAAATACTAAATTTCTGGATGGAATACAATACCTTCTCTGCCTAGTCTGTATGTGGTAAATAAAGTAAAAATTGGTTTTTGTTCATTGTGACATTGAAGTTGTCACACTTATTATGTGTTTCAAATGGGAAGAGTTCTGGCTTGTAGCGAATCAGATACATTAGAGCTGTCAGCATTGCCACCTCGTTACCCCCACTCTTTTTATATTTCCCCCTCTCTCGCACACTTGCAAGTCTTCTTGGCACTGGACGTAAGGAATGCAAACGGAATTTTCCAGGGTTTTATAATAATGCAGTTGTTCAAATCACAATTGCAACATGGATATTTATATATTACGCACATGTTTTAAATATATCGTTTAAAAATAATTATAGTTTATGAATTACCTATTTTTCAAATCCAACAAAACTGACAGCGGCGCATGCATATAGCTATGAATATCACTTCCGTGAAGAGAAAATTCGTCATTGTCACTGTCTTCATAGTCTGAGTGTTGCAAGTTTATGATGATAGGCTCCAAAATCTCATCAGTGCTATCTCTTTCCAAAAGCAGTCTTCTTGTAGTTTATATGCATGTCTCATGCAGTTTTCCCATTCTTGTGCAACTGTGTCAATTTCTTGGTGAATAAGTCGTTCAGCATCAGTCAGTTTAAAAGTATTATTTCTGTTTGCAACATAATTTGAGCCCACATTAACTCAATTGGATTGTTCTGGCAGTAGTAAGGGGGAAGGTGGTTTATAATACCTCGTGTCTCATTTCAACTGCATGCTGATCCAGCTGATACACTTTCTCTGGTTTTTAAATGGAAGAACAACTGAATAATATTGCTTTGAACTCTCTAGAGTAAGTAGAGATTACATACGATTCATAAACAAGTATATAGTCTGACAAGTTGTTCTGCCAATGCACCATACTACAAGCAAGCAGGAAGTGTATTGTTTGTTCTCACTTGAATTTAACAAGCACCTTGGCTTATTCAAAGTAATCTTTTTATCACGTCATGTCAAATGTTTACATTTCAGTTCTGAGTAATTACATACATACATGCATATATGCCACCAATAATGATAGCCATTACAGTGCTAATGTCACGATGCATTGTTATAATAGGGCTTTATTTATTTGTATTAGGAAAACTATTTGAGCTGAAAATATTGGGGTTTTACAGTTATGTTAGATACATTACTCTCTACCTTCCTGATGGATCAGTTTTTGCAAAATCAAATTTTTGTCTTAGCACGAAAAGTATTTATTAGAGATTGATTAGGTTGGTACTTGTCGCACCACTTACAGGGAATCAATACAACATCGCAAGACCCCAATTGGTTGCTCGTCTAGTAGCGCTCAAGGACAAACATCATTCCATTTGAAACACATAGTACTTACCTTCACGTTCACTTTTAAATGTAGAAAAACAATTTTATCATTTTTGAGAGCATGTCAATCATCATCAGCTGCTGTGTGACTGATAGTGCTGCCATTTGATATTAGGGATGCAAAGTGTTAACACTTTGTTTAATGGCAGAATTTCAAAATTTATTATATTTGTTACTGTTTTATGCATGTTTTTTCACAGGTGTTCAATTCTGTTGCTGAGGCTTTAGCAATTTTATATTTTGACCAATATTATGATTTTCTGTCCAAAAATGGTATGCTACAGTGGATGTATCTATTTGTTTTAGTTTTATGTTTCTCTGGTGTTCTACAGTTTGGTTTCATGTACATTTTGCCTATATAATATTTCTCACGTTTATAATACTGTGAAACGTTAAACTAAAACAAGTAGATATATCTGCAGTAGCATACCATTTTTGGACAGAAAAGCATATTGTAAGACTTGAAGCTTTCAAGGCGAACATTACTAATCAAGGCTTCGCGGGTGATCAGCCATGTCAAATTAATATACATCGAGCTTTCGGCCATTGTAAACTCCATGGCCTTCTTCAAGATCTGATGCAATCCAAGTCCAAGTCGAATACTGACAGGATGTTAACAGCCAGAAGGTTTTTGCTGCGTACCCACCCAGGTTTTGGGTCTGACCGCAGGTTGATAATTTAGATGGTTACAGGATGATGTGGGATTATTTTGTTGAGGAAACTTTTTTTGAGGTAGCTTTTTGCTCCTCTTTAATTTTGTACAGGATGCCAAACCGCTTTTTTGTTTACACCCTGGTGTTTTATTTTACTATAAAGTGGGATAAATTTTGTAGCCAAACAGCTTGTTTGGAGATTTTGAAATTCAGCTTATGCTGCTGTATGGATTAACTCCTTTGTTACCTCGGGTGCCCGCATGCCATACGGGGTACCTGGTAAAGCCTGAAGCGGCGTTTTGTAGCGTCGTAATCTCCTAGAGACCGAACCAGGGCGCTTCTGTGAGCTGGAATTTGAGCGTAGAATTTTGTCGCCCGGCGCCTAGTTTCATCCTCCACGTATGGGAGAGAAGCTTCGTGAAGCAACCTCATTTCACAGGCATACAACATGAGTGGGATTATCAGCGCTCGAAAGAGATGTAGCTTTAAGCGGACCGGCATCGAGCCCGAACCCAGCATTGGGTACAGAGAGGCAATAGCCCCCTGTACCCGTGCCGATAGTTCCCTGATGTGTCCACGGAAAGTTAGGCCACTATCAAGTTGAATGCCCAGATACTTAATGGAATTAGTCCACTCTATCCTTCGGCCTCTAAAGTGGAAGTTGGGGCAGTCAGCGGGGGTGTGGCGATTTGTAAGAAGAACAGCGTGGCTTTTGTCCGGATTTACGGACATCCGCCAACGCCTACACCACTCTTGTGTGAGACGGAGGTGTCTCTGGATTGGGTTGAAGGCTCTGAGTATGTGTCTGTTTTTGCAGAACAACAACACGTCGTCAGCGTACTGTGCCATTTCGACCTGTGGTTGTTGGAAAATCTGCCATGAACACACTAAAGAGTGTGGGGGATAGTACAGAGCCTTCGGCGACTCTGCCTCTCACGGGTCTCAGTGTAGATGTTTTCCCCCGCTACTGTGACTTTGAAAGTTCTATGTCTGAGAAAGCTGTGTAGGATGTTGATTAGCTGTGTAGGTAACGCTGGATTCTTCTTACTATATACGATCAAATGGTGGGTGGGGCTTGTGCTGCCCTGGCCAATGAGCGGGTGATGATCTGTGATTGGGTCGGTTGATTTGGGCATGTTTTCTGTCCGCTATTATGTTTTCTCAGAGGTTGGTCTTTTGTCTGGTGTGAATAGAGTTGCTGTGTTCACTGTCTGCCAAGGGGTTTTCCCAGAGGTCCGTTCTTTGTCCAGGGAGACTAGGGTTGCTGGAATTGTAGGTGTGCCTGATGGCTGTTGTCCAAGCACGGCTTAGCTGTAGCCCGCAGTCTCTATTGTAATTCTGTGGATGCAATTTGATTTGGATGGCTTCCTTGATGATTCTATCCCAGTGTGTTCTAATACTTAAGTGTCTTCGAAGTTAATTTTATGTACTTCCTCTATGCACTGCTTTCCACTGCCGATTTATCCGCTTGTAGCAAGCGAATATTGCGTTTGTGTTCCTTGCACCAGTCTTCTATTGTGCGTCCCATTTGAGAAAAATCCAGCCAATGCATCAGATCCTGAAGAAGGCCATGGAGTTTACAATGGCCGGAAGCTTGACGTTTATTAATTTGACATGGCTGATCAGCCATGAAGCCTTGATTAGAAAAGCACATTATTGGTCAAAATATAAAATTGCCAAAGCCTCAACAGAATTGAACACCTGTGAAAAAACATGCATAAAACAGTAAGAAATATAGTAAATTTTGAAATCCATTAAACGAAGTATTAAAACTTTGTGCATCTAACACCAAATAGCAGCACAATCACTTGCAGCAGAAAGGGGAAACAAGAAAGACAACAGATGATCACCCAGCAATTGATGAGGACTAATGCCTCCAAAATGTTTTAGTTGTTCTCTAACATTTAAAAGTGCAGCTAAGTGTAATTATTTGTGAGTACATGATATTTGGAGGTATTTAGTAACAAAGTGTGTAAAAAACTGACTACAAATATTTTTATGAATTAAGTGTGATTACTTCAATACTCAAAATTGAAGAATACTTCAATGCCAATATTGCTTTGTTTTTAATCTTTAAAAATCTGTTTAATAAAAATCCATATTACAAGTCATTTAAGTACATAATCAACAGTGGCCACTATACAATTATTTGCATGAATGTATTAGTTAATAAAATAATTATGCAAAATTCTGTATCAGCAACGAACAGGGATAAATCAAATATAAAAATACATTTGTCTGAGTGCATAATTTGAACAGTGCATGCTGTGATGTCAACATGGTTTGGGTGGGGATATCAGGAGTGAGGATGAGTAGAAGTTAACTGCTGCAGATCCATTTGTTAGTTCTGTTCACAATGTGAGCAACAGATACGTGCTTCAACTGATCACCCCATTAAATTCTAGGTGAAATTCTGCAGAGACTGGCTGCACAGTTTGATGATTACATGAGAGTCATGATCGTTTAAGTATATGCATTAGAAGAGAAACAATGACAGTTGCAGAAATTTACCATGGGTTGCAATAAGTAATGGGAGCTATGAAGCCATCATTATAAACAGCTTAGATTTTCATATATAACGGGTTTGCCCAGAGATAGGCCTGTCTTCTGTTTGTAGATCTGTCTGTTAAAACTGAAAAAATTCTGATTGATACAAATTTCTGTAAGTGTGAAAGTTCTTTTATTTCTTTAGAGGTTACTCGCATTGATTTCAGTCATTTTTTGAGAAATGGGATCAGCCTAGCTATGGACAACCTTTTGTCACCTTTCTTAGCAGATTTATTCACAAGTGCTTTTGAAACCATATCACAAAAACCTTTCCATGTTATTTCAACATTTGGTATTGTTACATTGACATTTTTGCTATAGTACCTAGTAACTAAACACTCATACAAGATGCTCTTAGACTTCTGAATATTCAAAATCCATCTATAAAATTTACATTAGAAATGGAAAAGGATGGGATTCTCCTGATTTTGGACATCAAGATTAAAAAGTTGGATAACAAACTCGCTATTGGTATTTACAGTAAATTGACAATATGGATAATTATATAGCCCGCCTTGGTAGCGTAGATGGTAGCATGTCTGCCTCATGTTCAAGAGGTCCCGAGTTCGAATCTCGGTCAGGGTGAGTTACCTGGATAAGGTTTTTCCGGAGTTTTCCCTTATCCTTCAAGACGAATGTCGGGTAACTCTAAGCTCCATGGACCCGGGACTCATTTGAGCACCATTTCACCCAATTCATTCACCGTCCGATATAACTTAATGTTGGGGCGGACGTTAATTAAAAAAGGATAATTAGATTAAGAATAAGAGGTACAACTCAAAACAACACCAACATGCCATTTTCAATAGTTTAATCTGTAGTATGATCAACTTTCCACTGAGTAGAGAAGATTATCATGAACAACACCTACACATAAAAACGGTAGCTATATCCAACGGTTTCAACCTAAATTTAGTGGAAGAAGGGAAGGAAAAAAAAAACACCCCCTCAACAGGACCAAGAAAATAAAAGAAACCATCCCCCTGGAAGCTACAGGGGGGGGGGGGGGAAAGAACATTTTTAAGTTTACCTTCCAACCATCAGTCCAAAATAAATTAAAAAAATCTGTCTCAATACACAACATAGTTCTTGCACTTCAAAATAGATTGAATATCAAGGTTAAAAGACCCCCAAAAAGTTCAATTACTGCAAAAGAAAAACCAAGGATCTGCGAGATCAAATGTAAAACTTGTCCTAAAAGATATATATGGGAAAAATGAAAAACATTGACATCAGAATTAAAGAACATATGAAAAATGGTGAAATAGAAAAATCAGCAGTTGATTTTTATTTTTTAAATACCAGATATGATATTAACTTGGAGATAGCTTTAATAAAGCACTATAGATCTTTCCGTAGGGGAAAAGATCTTCATTAATAAAAATTGTCTTAGGATCATGCATTTCAAAACTCCACCACCACACATCTTTGACAAATACATCATGCCATCTACCAACGACACAGGAGGAAAACACTACAATTTGCACCAGTTGAGACTCAGCTGATGGGAGCAACAGCTCTTGAAACATGGGATTTGAACCACGGATCTTCAGCTCTACCATTGAGCTACTATGGCCAACGTGCCGATATGACATTAAATTCTCCAACTGACTCGTAATTTCCCGGTAAACCACTTAGGAGTTCTCAAACACATGAAACAAATACCTTAATGGTGACTTACAACATGTAAGTCTGACTTTACGTTTCCACAATTTAGCCTACACACGGCCAGTGTGAAAGAACAATTAATTTCCAATATTTCCTTTAATTGTTATTATTTCAAACGAACTACTCAAGCAGACACAGAATCATGTTGCTCCAATTTGAAACAACTGTAGCAAGATAGTTTAATGTAAAATTTGAAGTATCTTAAAAATAAAGGAATGTAGGTAATTTTATGAACCACTGCACATGAATTAAAAATCACATTACTCCTACCATTTTGTGGCTATGTGCTTCCATTACTACTATATTGCTTTCTCTTTGTAAAATATTGTTTAAGGTAAATCTGCATACTACTTACCCAAAGTTCTGTCATCCCTGCCTTCTCCTTGTGAAGGCCGCTTCTGAAGCTGTTTGGGTACTGTTTGGCTGTCTGTTGAAAGGGCAGCTGCTGCAGCTTTACCACTGTGACCCACTTCTGAATCCTCTTGCATTTGGCTCTGCCCCAATCCCTGCTGTTCTTTGTCCCCTGCTTCCCCTGAAGCTTCTTCACCTTTTATTTCTTCTTCTTGATCTTCTCCTTTGACCTTAAGTATTGATTCACAGTATAGAAAGGCAATTACAAAGCTATCATCTAATCTTTAAATGATACACAGATACTTTTCAGATTAATATGAGGCCAATTTTGGCAAAATTTAGTATATGTAATTTACTCAGCCTAAACCATGGCTAAATGTTGTCTGGAGCAACAATTTTGTTCCACAATATGAAGAAATACAATTATCATTGGATTAACATTTTATAAAAAATGCTGAATTTGATGGTTTAAATACAGGGTGTATATAAATAAATGCAATGAGATTCCCCAAGAGTGAATGTTTTTTGTGCCGTATCCCGGCAAAAAGTTTATGGACCTTTCTTTTTTGGCGAACCTACTGTAACTGGCACTTCTCACCTTGATACACTACAGCAATGGCTCTTCCCTCAGTTGGAAGAAAATGAGCCAGAGAACTTCATTTTTCAGCAAAATGGTGCGCTACCTCACTGGCTGGTGGGGCCGCACCATGGCTCAGTGGTTAGACTGCTTGCCTCTCACCAAGGCAGCCTGGGTTCGATCCCAGGCAACCACAAAGTGAGATTTGTGGTGGACAACACGGCATAGGGGCGGGTTTTCTCCAGGACTTCCGGTTTCCCCCACCATCTCATTCCACTGGTGCTCCATCTTCATCTCATGTATCATCAGTGTCACCGCCTGCTGTGCCGTATGTAGTAAAAGCGGGCATTAAACTCTGCACATTTCATTTCCACCTTACTGGCATAACGAAGCACGCAATTGGTTGAACGTCACTGTACCCCAGCGCTAGATAAGCTGCAAGTGCCCCAATAACAGGGCTTGCTATGCATGGCCTCCATGTTCTCCTGACCTAAAACCATGCGATTTTTACCTTTGGGGCTTCATCAAGGATTGTGTGTACGTGCTCCACTACCAGCTGACATCTCTAATTAAGAAACCGTTAACTGTTAACAGAGTTAAAACACCTATTTTCATTTATATACATCCTGTATTTTAATGTCTTAATTTTATAGTTAATTATATTTTTACAGTTTGCTTGTTCCCTTTTATTTTCTCGGATGGTGTATAGTTACAGATAGAGCAACAAACCTGAGAATTTCCTTGAACTATAAGAGTAAAAAAAAAAAAAAAAAAACAAATGGCCACAATGATAATATGAATAACTTTCTTACCTATCAGAGGTTCAAACAGCATTTTGTTCAAGCCACCCAACTGAGGATTGGTGTAAAGTGGTTCTATGAAACTATGTACACTACCAAGTATTTCTTAACCAGAAACAACTGATAAATGACTTAAAAACATCTCAAATTCAATATATTAATATAGTGCTTACACCAATGGTGACTTACAATCATAAGTACTTAAATCCCAGGCTTTTTATTATAGCTTCCATTTATAAGACATGCATTGGTAGGAAAATTTGAGTCAACTGGAGAATTGAATACTGTACTAGATATTGTATTAGAGCAGCCCTGCAGAGAGCGGAAAAATCTGTGATTAAAATACTGGCTAACACTGAATTTTTCAATTCTGACTATAACTTTGAAGTTTGCCCACACCTGATTTTGTGAATTAGACCAATCAATTAACATTGATTTCCCTTACAAATGGAAAATATAACAAACCTTAAAAAGCTTGGGACTTACAAATTGTTAGTCACCATTGGATATTCTTTCATTTACATCCTGCAGAAAACTTTTTAAGTCCAACATAAGACTGACTAAAATGAGTGCTGGCAGAACCTGTTAAAGTTTCCATGAATAGTACTGCAGGTAACCTCAATAGTCACAGAGCCATTTGCTACCAACCATGGCATTAATGCCCAAAATGTTTTGCAGATGGTATTAAAACTGCACATATGTCCAGCACATGTATCACTGTTGGAAATAAGCCACCTTCACTGTTTATTGTGAAAATGAATATGCTGTTTGGTCCATGCCATTAAGTAAATAAACTTGTAGCTGTAAGTTGTGTTTCACGGCTATGCTTCATTAATACGGTTGATTGCACCACTATGTCACGATGAGAAACAATGCGTGAAGTTCCAATATGACACAAGTTTACTAAAAACATGTATGTTATATCGAGAGTATAGATAGATAGGTGTGTGTTTAAGGGTGCTCAAATGCAGGGTCATCAGTGACCAATCAAGGCAAAAATCAGAAATATATAAATATAATAAAACTATAATAGAAGTATTTATAAACAGTGGAGCTTCATCAATCAAAAACACTTTTTAAACCAATTCTCGAACTGTATAAACACTTAAGCTCCACTTACTTTTTAAATTAGGACAAGTTTCAAGGACACCGCGTCCCCATCCTCAGCTGATGTTCTACTGGTTCTTCAGGTGACCGCCTCCCTCTCCTGGCGCTGTTCAGTGAGTTGAATGACGTCATCTACTACTGGAATTTCGAAGTTCATTGCTCTCTTTTTGTTCTTCAAAATGTGTATATTTTCCCAAACTGTTAATTCCCAATACTTTTTTGCCGGTACCAAAAGTTTTATGTCTTTGGAAATGTTGTGATTTTTTTTTTTGACCAGAAGTGATGGGCTATGGCCGATTTATCTGTCTGTTTGTATTTAATACATCGCATGTGTTCTTTCATCCTTGTTTCTAGGTTTCTCTTTGTTTTTCTGATATAAATTTCGTGGCAATCCTCACATCTTACGCTATAAATTCCGGATAGTTTGTTGGTTGGACTTGTGTTTTTTAGCGGGTGATTCAGCATGTTTCTCATGTTATATTTGTTGTGTGGTACTAGTTGTATCTGAAATTGACGGAAAATGTTTTTGAATTTATTAAATGCCTTAGGGTGATACGTAAATTTGCAATACGCTTTCTTTGGGTCGTCAGCTTTTAAAGTGCTAACGTCCTTGATGGTTTTCCGTCTTTTATGCTTGTTTATCATTTTTTTTTAATAAATTTTGGATCAAAGCCATTCACAATTGCAACATAATTAATGTGATCTACTTCTTTGGTATATTCTTCTATAGTCAATGGGATGTTCACTAGCCTATGGATTAAACTGTGAAATACTGCATATTGGTGTTCTTTTGGGTTGGAGTTGTTGTTTTTAATGTAGTTATCCACATGTGTTGATTTTCTATATATGCCAAACTCTAATTTGTCTCCTTTTTTAATAATTTTTAAATCCAAAAACGGTAACCATCCATCTTGTTCTGTTTCAATGGTGAACTTTATGGATTGGTCTTGCAGGTTCAATAATTTTAGCGCATCCTGTGCTAACTTCTTTGGTGTTATGGCAAATATGTCATCCACATAACGAAACCACACTTTAAAAATATGTGGAAATGCTGCTGTCACCCGTGTTTCCAAATAACTCATATACAAATCCGCTAATAACGGTGAGATGGGGTTGCCCATGGCTAAACCTGAAGTTTGTTTGTAATATTTTTGGTTGAACATGAAGCTGTTTTGGTTGATGCATAAATTAAAGAGTTTGTTGTATTCTTCAATTTGGGTTTCAGTAAAACCTTGATCTGAGAGCCATAGCTTAATCAAATTTGGTAGCTTTTCTGTAGGTACGCTCGTAAATAATGAGCTAACATCAAAGGAGACTAAAATTTCATTAGTGTTTATATTTACTTTATTTAATTTGTCAATCAATTCTAAGCTGTTTTTTATTCCGAGAGAAGCATATCTTTGTATGAAATCCATTTCGCATACTAACCACTTTGCTAAATGATATGTAGGTGCATCTATATTGCTGATAATCGGTCTAACACTGTTATCTTTTTTATGAAGTTTTGGTAGACAATACAGTTTTGGTAAAACTGGGTTGCTGGGGACTAATTTTGCTTTTGCTTTTTCCGGTATTATTGTACTTTCTTTTATTGTCTTATTTACCGAAACAACCAAAGCTCGCAGAGGATTCTTTTTTATTTCTTCATATTCTTGATGTTCTAAAAGTTTATTAACTCTGCATGTGTAATCATCTTTATCCATGATAACAGTTTTATTACCTTTATCTGCTTTCAAATATAGTACTGGTTTTGCATTCAATTGGTGTATTAATTGTTTTTGATTTGGATCGGCTTTTTTATACTTTGGAGATGATAATTGTTGGAGTATTGTTTTGCATTTTGTTTTCGCAATTACTTTGTCTTGCTCGTTAGTCATCAGATGTGATGCAATTTCGACGTCAGCAATATACTGATCTAAATTTTGTGAGTAATTTATGCATGTCTTGAGACCTTTATTTAAGAAATCAATTTCTTTTCCGGTAAAGGTTTGTGCTGACAGATTAACTACATGATTTTCAGATTTTATTATTTCTAATTTCATTTTGTGTTGGTTATCATCTCTCTGTTTTCGTAAAAATTCTGCCTTCTTTTTAAGTTTGTTAGTTTTGACGTTCATAATTAGGTTGAGTTTATCATACAATCTTGTCTCGAAATGCATCCACATACTGTTATTTAAATCTTTTGTTAGTTTTAAGTGCAAGTTGTACAGCATCAATTCTGTTTTAGCTAAAGAGGCGTATTGTTCCGATCTTTCTAATAGTAATACTTTTTTCTCTACCGCTTTTTGGTATGTGCTATTACTATTTTGTTTAACCACCTGTCTTACAAATTTTGGTGAAAGTTGTTGTTTTATACAAATATTGATAAATTTGATGTTGGCAAAGATGTCTCTCTCTTTTATATGCAATTTTGTAAATTGTTTTAAATCTCCTTTGTGTCCACCTAACATTCTGTTAAAATCCGAATTAGAATTTCTTACCTCGATTTCCGCCATTTTCACTCACTTGTAACCTGAATCCGTCTTCACTTCTTTGGCTCGTTAACCAATATATAATAAAACTATAATAGAAGTATTTATAAACAGTGGAGCTTCATCAATCAAAAACACTTTTTAAACCAATTCTCGAACTGTATAAACACTTAAGCTCCACTTACTTTTTAAATTAGGACAACTTGCACTTGAAACTAACAAAAGATTTAAATAACAGTATGTGGATGCATTTCGAGACAAGGTTGTATGATAAAGTCAACCTAATTATGAACGTCAAAACTAACAAACTTAAAAAGAAGGCAGAATTTTTACGAAAACAGAGAGATGATAACCAACACAAAATGAAATTAGAAATAATAAAATCTGAAAATCATGTAGTTAATCTGTCAGCACAAACCTTTACCGGAAAAGAAATTGATTTCTTAAATACAGGTCTCAAGACATGCATAAATTACTCACAAAATTTAGATCAGTATATTGCTGACGTCGAAATTGCATCACATCTGATGACTAACGAGCAAGACAAAGTAATTGCGAAAACAAAATGCAAAACAATACTCCAACAATTATCATCTCCAAAGTATAAAAAAGCCGATCCAAATCAAAAACAATTAATACACCAATTGAATGCAAAACCAGTACTATATTTGAAAGCAGATAAAGGTAATAAAACTGTTATCATGGATAAAGATGATTACACATGCAGAGTTAATAAACTTTTAGAACATCAAGAATATGAAGAAATAAAAAAGAATCCTCTGCGAGCTTTGGTTGTTTCGGCAAATAAGACAATAAAAGAAAGTACAATAATACCGGAAAAAGCAAAAGCAAAATTAGTCCCCAGCAACCCAGTTTTACCAAAACTGTATTGTCTACCAAAACTTCATAAAAAAGATAACAGTGTTAGACCGATTATCAGCAATATAGATGCACCTACATATCATTTAGCAAAGTGGTTAGTATGCGAAATGGATTTCATACAAAGATATGCTTCTCTCGGAATAAAAAACAGCTTAGAATTGATTGACAAATTAAATAAAGTAAATATAAACACTAATGAAATTTTAGTCTCCTTTGATGTTAGCTCATTATTTACGAGCGTACTTACAGAAAAGCTACCAAGTTTGATTAAGCTATGGCTCTCAGATCAAGGTTTTACTGAAACCCAAATTGAAGAATACAACAAACTCTTTAATTTATGCATCAACCAAAACAGCTTCATGTTCAACCAAAAATATTACAAACAAACTTCAGGTTTAGCCATGGGCAACCTAATCTCACCGTTATTAGCGGATTTGTATATGAGTTATTTGGAAACACGGGTGACAGCAGCATTTCCACATATTTTTAAAGTGTGGTTTCGTTATGTGGATGACATATTTGCCATAATACCAAAGAAGTTAGCACAGGATGCGCTAAAATTATTGAACCTGCAAGACCAATCCATAAAGTTCACCATTGAAACAGAACAAGATGGATGGTTACCGTTTTTGGATTTAAAAATTATTAAAAAAGGAGACAAATTAGAGTTTGGCATATATAGAAAATCAACACATGTGGATAACTACATTAAAAACAACAACTCCAACCCAAAAGAACACCAATATGCAGTATTTCACAGTTTAATCCATAGGCTAGTGAACATCCCATTGACTATAGAAGAATATACCAAAGAAGTAGATCACATTAATTATGTTGCAATTGTGAATGGCTTTGATCCAAAATTTATTAAAAAAAATGATAAACAAGCATAAAAGACGGAAAACCATCAAGGACGTTAGCACTTTAAAAGCTGACGACCCAAAGAAAGTGTATTGCAAATTTACGTATCACCCTAAGGCATTTAATAAATTCAAAAACATTTTCCGTCAATTTCAGATACAACTAGTACCACACAACAAATATAACATGAGAAACATGCTGAATCACCCGCTAAAAAACACAAGTCCAACCAACAAACTATCCGGAATTTATAGCGTAAGATGTGAGGATTGCCACGAAATTTATATCGGAAAAACAAAGAGAAACCTAGAAACAAGGATGAAAGAACACATGCGATGTATTAAATACAAACAGACAGATAAATCGGCCATAGCCCATCACTTCTGGTCAAAAAAAAAAATCACAACATTTCCAAAGACATAAAACTTTTGGTACCGGCAAAAAAGTATTGGGAATTAACAGTTTGGGAAAATATACACATTTTGAAGAACAAAAAGAGAGCAATGAACTTCGAAATTCCAGTAGTAGATGACGTCATTCAACTCACTGAACAGCGCCAGGAGAGGGAGGCGGTCACCTGAAGAACCAGTAGAACATCAGCTGAGGATGGGGACGCGGTGTCCTTGAAACTTGTCCTAATTTAAAAAGTAAGTGGAGCTTAAGTGTTTATACAGTTCGAGAATTGGTTTAAAAAGTGTTTTTGATATAAATATAAATTCATAATTAAAGTAAATATATGCAATCAACTGTGGCAAAAGCCAGAAGTAAATTCAAAATAACATAAATAAAAAGGCCAAAAGGTACAAAAGATTGATGTATAATTTAGTATATCCTAAAATCTACTCTTAATAAAACTTCAAAACTATTTTTGACCATTTTGTTATTGTCTGCCAAGATCTCTCAAAGCTGACCGGCAGCTGCAGTGATTCCCAAAAATTTGTTAGAGAAAAACAGTCTAGTAACACACAAGAGACTGAGAGAAAATTATTACAAAGTGGAAAACTGTGAGAGGATCCCCTTGAAAAGTGACAGTATGTAAAAATGCAATGCCAAATTGCAAGCGAGCCAAATTTATGTCCTATAGATGAGATGAACAGGATGTTAGCCCGTTTATCAGAAGATCCTTCACAATTTCTGCTTAGAGCTGACCACCCTTTGCGCCAGCACGACAGTACCACTCTTTGCACAACAAGTCTTCTGAGATGACTTAAGGATATGTTAATACTGGCTTTGTGATTGCTGCCTTAACTGCTGAATTTGTCATTTCATTCCCTGGCATGCCAACATGTCCAGGAATTCATACACATGCCCACCTCAGTAGCGTAGATGGTAGCCTGTCTGCCTCCCATTCAAGAGGTCCTGAGTTTGAATTTCAGTCAGGGTGAGTTACCCGGATAAGGTTTTTGTCCAGGGTTTTCCCTTATTCTTCAAGATGAATGTCGGTTAACTTAAAGCTCCATGGACCCTGGACTCATTTGCGTATCATTTCACCCAATTCACTCACTGTCCGATATGACTTAACGTTGGTGGACAAAATTACAAAAATTTCATACACATACTACGATAACACCAGAGGTATGTAAAACAAGGAGAGCATCCTGAATGTGCTATACATTAGGCCGATAGTTGTATAATTGACAAAGCTCTAGTGCACTAAGGGAGTCACTTAAAATTAGGCAGTAACATATAAACTGGTTCTGTGTATTGCATATAACTTTGCACTATAAATGGAAGTACTACTATGGAATACATAAAGTATGAAGCTATTAACAGTGAAGCAAACAAATATTTACAAATTATTATATTCGTATATACTACTATGGAAACCGAATGTTACGGTTAAGTTCCATAGATACAAACATATCCAAAACCACTGGAGCTTTTAGTACATTGATATAAATTAAAACACAGTCTTTATAACCTGATAAACATTATAAAAAAGAGTGATGATGACATAGGTGTCATAGATTTCTGGTATACTGTCATGCCAAGATATAGATGGGATGTTGCATGTAACCAAGATGCAGTCTCTTGCCCCTAGGAAACATACTAATCTCTTAAATTAAATTTAAAGGGAGTCGATTAATGACATACTAATCTCTGTTTCATATAACCTTGTGCCGCTGATATGTATCACGCCGCATTCAACTACTTTCCCCTCATCGGCTAATGCTTCCGCGCCATAGGCCATAGACGGTGCCTTCCTGTCACATTGAAACCTGCAGTAAATGTCATAATAATTGCTAGGAAGATAGATAAAATCATACAAATAAGAATATGAAGGCATGCAAAAATAATGAAGTTTATAATGAAACTGAGCAAGTTGAAACTGAATGAATGAGCAATGAACGGTCAACATAGAACGGTTGAGGATAGAGGCAAAGTCTTTGAAACATGTTCCGGAAAAATTTAAAAGTAAGCGTTGTTTAGTGTCATTAATTGACTCCCTTTAAATTTAATAAGCTGAAACAAGTTTATAATGAAAGGCCTTTGGCCTTTTCCGTGGGATTTTTTAAACCAGCACACATACCTTGCAAAAATACTTGTCTTTCAGTCTTAAAAGTCGTATCACGCCATACTTGTGTGTCCTTCAATCACCCAAGTCTCGTCAAGGTAGTATATTTTACGATTTGTATCTCGGTACAGTCTGATTGTCCTTAAATAACATCTTTGCCACCCAGTAATATCACCCCTGGAGTGGTAAGCTTTCCTGTTGTCTCAATTTCATGTCGCGATGTTCCTACGCATCTAACACACCTGTAAGCTCAGGGCACAGCTGTTCAACTTCTCTCACTGACAAAGACGGATTCTTCTCTGTAAGTGCATTAAACACATGCAACACAATCCTTTTTTTGCCGCTTTGTAAAGGTTTTCGCTTGCGATGCTTCAGCGAAAAACTGGCGCTAGACTCTGCCATTATACATATAAGTATACGTGCAATAAATGATCAGTAAAATAATTTAGCTCTAGCACTCGGCATAGCACACCGTCGAATGGCGATATATGACTAATCCAGTTCATAACAAGATCAGTGATACGTCATATAAACAAATATGTCATCACTAATGCTAAATCATGTGCTATCGTGCCATGTGCTTGAGAGCAAAGGAACCTCCTCTTTTCTTCGTTTAAGAATTAACATGCATTTCAGATAAATCAACTGTTGCGTGATATATTTAATTAGAGAGGTTACTAAAATATAATGATCATGATGATGAGTATAAGGGCGCTCAACTACAGAGGTCATCAGCGCCCTTTTTAAAAGAAAATGGTCATGGCAAAAGCCAGATATAAATCATTCTAAAACAGTATAACTATGTTAAAAAAAAAAAACAACAAATATATACGCGTTGAAAAAAAAAAAGAATAGAAAAAAAGCATCCAAAAACCATAAATTCTATTTGCTAAATCCTAAAATCTAATCTCGAAAAGAACCTAAAAACCTTCTTCACTACTGCGTTATCGTCCGCTAGAATTTCTGCAAAGCTGACCGGCAGCTGCAGAGACGTCCTAAGGTCTGCTAGGTGAAAACACTCTAGCAGCACGTGTCGTACAGACAACGCTTCATTACAAAACGGACATAGTGGAGAAGGCTCCTTTTTAAAAAGAAAACTATGAGTAAAAATGCAGTGTCCAATTCGTAACCGAGCCAAACTCACCTCCTCGCGACGAGATGACCGACAGGAGGTAACCCAGGGAATAGGAAGTTCTTTGACAGATCTAAGTTTATTATTGCGGAGAGCAGACCACTCTTCCTGCCAGCAGGTTTGCACAGCTCTCCGCAATTCGGCCCTAAAGTCTTCCGATGTCACAGATGGTATTCGAACCCTGGGCTTCATGATAGCCGTCTTGGCTGCTGAATCCGCCATTTCATTCCCCCGCAAGCCTACGTGACCAGGAATCCATGCACACACCACGTTAACGCCAGAAGCGTGTAAAACGTGGAGGGCATCCTGTATACGCTGCACAATAGGGTGGTAGCTGTACAGCTGCCGTAGGCTTTGAAGTGCACTGAGGGAATCACTCAGGATTAAGCAGTCCCCCAACTTTCGTCGGCGTACGTGTAAAATGGCCCGGTATATTGCATAAAGCTCTGCAGTAAAAATGGAAGTGCTAGTGTGGAATCCGAATGTATAGGGTTCGGTTCCACACACGAAAGCACAACCAACGCCATTTGAGTTCTTGGAGCCATCAGTATAAATTACAAAATGGTCCTTATATCGCGATAAAAATTCTAAAAAACATGTGCGGATACTAGACATAGACATGGTAGATTTATCATATTTAGTCATGCCCAGATCAACCGGGGACGCTCTGCACAACCAAGGAGGGTATGTCCTCTCCCCCCTAGGATACATCTTGGGCATGTCAGTATCAAGATGTCTAAGGAGCTCCCGGAAACGAAAACCAGGTGGCTTTGGTTTAATAGTAGTGTTCCTATAACGCACGTCCATGAAGGTATTAAAGAACGGCGTAAACGATGGATGTGTGGGCATGCAATTAAGTCCACAGCCATAATTGGCTAATAACATGTTGCGCCTGTACTGCAGAGGAGGTTCTGCAGACTCAGCATACAGGCTTATAACTCGGCTCGTTGGAAATGCCCCAACAGCTATACGTATGCCACAGTTATGGACTGTGTCTAATCTCTTCAGCACAGATGGTCGTGCTGAGCCATAAACGATACTACCATAGTCTAATTTGGAACGGATGAGTGCCCGATAAAGTCGCAATAACACTGCACGATCCGCTCCCCACGATTTTCCACTTAGTACCCGCAAGATATTCAAAGATCGGTCACATCGTGCCTTCAGTTGTGCTATATGCGACGACCAACTAAGTTTTCTATCAAATATCAATCCAAGGAACCTCGTCTCATCTGCAAAAGGTAGTAGATCAGCGCCTAGCCGGAGCCTTGGAGGTAGTCGACTCTGCTGACGCCAGAAGTTTACACAGATGGTTTTCTCAGCGGAAAATCGGAAGCCGATTTTTAAACTCCAACTCTTAAGGTTGTCCAAGGTGGTCTGAAGACGGCGCTCTAAAAACGGAGTGCGCTGAGATGTACAGTAGACGGCAAAGTCGTCTACAAATAGGCATGACGAGACACCTGGAGGTACACATTTCGAGATAGAATTAATCGCAATAGCAAACAACGTAACACTTAATACCGATCCCTGTGGTACACCGTTCTCTTGAACAAAAAGGTTCGAAAAAACCGAGCCAACCCTTACTCGGAATACGCGGTCTTTCAGGAATTCCTGAAGGAAGAGTGGTAGGCGTCCACGTATATTCCAGGTGTGCAGAGTACGTAGCAACCCTGCCCGCCAACACGTATCATAAGCCTTTTCGAGGTCAAAAAATATTCCGACTGTTTGACAGTTCTTAAGAAATCCGTTCATAATCTGTGTCGACATGGACACAAGATGATCCACTGTTGAACGGCGTCGTCGGAAACCGCACTGGATGTTATTCAGTAGGTTGTGCGTTTCCAGCCACCATACCAACCGCCCATTTATCATGCGTTCCATCACCTTGCATACGCAACTGGTGAGGGAAATAGGGCGGTAGCTAGAAGGGAGGTGACGGTCCTTGCCAGCTTTCAAGATAGGTATAATGGTAGCTTCTCGCCACTTTTCAGGAAACGTGGCATCAACCCAAACACGGTTATAGACCTCGAGCAGGAATGCCTTACCTTCAGGTGAGAGATGTTGTAACATTTGAACGTGGATTCCATCCGGTCCTGGTGCTGTCAGTCGCGATGACGAAAGAGCGTGTTCTAGCTCTGCCAAGATGAAGAGGCGGTTATAGTCTTCAAGGTTTCTGGAACTAAACACGAAACCTTGAGATTCTACCTGAGTCTTAATTGAGATAAACTCAGGAGCATAATTGCATGAGCTAGACACCTGAGCGAAAGCACAGCCGAAGGTGTTAGCCACAACAGACAATTCTCTTCCAACATATAAAGACATCTCACCATATCGAGATTTAACTGTATTGTTACACCAAAGTGAAGCGAAATAATTATTGATTTATAGATGAGTCGTATTTTTTACACATCTATAAATTAATACATATCACCAAGTTAAATAACGAACTAATTTTTACCGCACAACAGCAGCCAATGAGATGTGATAAGGTCACGTGACCGTTAAGAGATACAGGGCAAGCTTATGTGAACCAAGGATTAGGTATTTGAATAAGAAGTTCCTGAAACAACAATGTAGTCTGCAGCCATAAATTCCTAATAAAATGTCATGCTGATTCTGCAAAGATAGTCCTGCAGTTGGTCTAGTGGCCTGGAAAAACCTCCAAAAAGCACATGGGTAAGTTACTATATGTGCATGATAAATTGTGCACTTGGGCTTTAAGTCTTCATTCGGTAGGTTTCTAACTCTGTAAACATAGATGACAACTTTGAAATATGAAATGCACTGTACACTCTGACATCTAGTGGCTAATATGCTACGATTTCACACGTGCGCCATATTTCGTTTTGAGCAATTTCAAGGTTAATTAGCTAACCAGTTTACAACAAAATATGTTGTGGATGTTAATGCTCTCAAAAGGAGATACACTATTATTCATCTAACTCCATATAACTGATCTGATTGCAACTGAACTGGCATCAGCAAAAATGAAGAATGTCTTCAGAGGACGCAATGTTATGGTGATCGATTAGCCACAAATCTGTAGAAACTTACTATACAAGCATTCTCTTCTGTAACCGCAACAGATTGCAAGAGGTTGCAAGAGCTGGAAATGCAAGACTGGAGAAACCATGGTGTAATAGAAAATGCAATTGATGAAATTATTATCAACAAATCAGAGGATACCAGAAATGAAATAGACTCATCGTAATTGGAAATCGAAGACTCAAAGTGAATGATTGAATATTTATAGCTATCATAATATCTGTCTTCTATTTTTATGGGTTTCATAAATAATAAGTATATAAACATACAGCTTATCGGATTGAGTTCAGTTTACTGTTTGTCCACATATCTCACACCTGTTTATCTTATATACTATTTTGCTGAATTGTGTTTTTTCTAGGTTGACCACCCCCTGCCCGTACCACAGTGTAAAACTAATGCTCAAGAAACCGTACGCATACAGTAGGTTGCCCAAAGGAATCAAACCCGAGACGTCCCTAATACAGGCCAGAGATGCTAACACCTAAGCCATCCTGCACAATGTCAATTTCACAACAGTCATACATTGGCAAACTTTTTTTACATATTGTGCTAGTTTATTTTTGCTTCCTCATAGTTGCTGGATTATATTTTTAATTTATTTTCATCAATACACAGATACCTAACTACACATAATGTTCGTATCGTGCTTAATTTAATGCGGAGGACCACCTTGATTTTAGCAGTAACCAAGGAAACTGATTTTGTGGACTGTACTTGATAGAGCTGTATTCATATCACTAGATAAATTTATTGCACACGCTACATTTCTTATGTGAATAATCATGAAGAAGACAACAATACATTTAATATTTGAGATAAACTAAAACGGTTCTTTCATTACAACAACATGCTGCACGAAGCCACACAACGAAGCACATCACATGTCTCAACATGTCTGTAACTCTAAAAGGAAGAAGCCTCTTTTTTGCGCGCTGGCGGGTCACATGATTGGCTGGCCGCATAACCGGCGACAAGTGAAATATTCAAGCGCCTGCCGGAACAAATGACGATAATGGCGCAAACACATAAACTGCACTCACACAAAAGCCTGGTTTATGTTTTAATATACTTCTCTGTAGTTCAAAAAAGTGTTATACGAGGGCGTATCAACAAGTAATGCAGAATAATTTTTTTAAAAACAGTTTAATAGTTTAAAAAAACGTCACAACTGAACTTACTACTTTTTGACATAGTCACCAAGTTTCTCAACACATTCCTCATATCATGGTACCAGTTTCAATATACCCTGTTCATAGTAGTCTGTTTGGTTAGCATATAGCCATCGGTGGACTGCTGATTTCACTTCTGCATCTGTTGCAAAGCGTTGGCCGGCCAGGAATTTCTTCACGGGGCCAAACAGATAGAAGTCCGATGGTGCAAGATCCAGACTATATAGAGGATACTGGAGCACCTCCCAACCATATGCATTGATTTTTTCAGGAACAGAAGCAGGAACATGGGGCCAAGCGCTGTATGAAGTTTGACACCATCAGCATTAATTTTGTTTGCGTTTGTCACGAAGGGCACAATGCAACTTTCCCAAAGTCTTTATGTAGGCTGCAGCGTTCACAGTGGTCCCATGTTCAGCAAAATCCACCAATAAAACACCATGCATATCCCAGACCACAGTGACAAGTGCTTTCCTAGCAGATTCAGAAACTTTTAAATTTTTCTTTACTGGGGAACCAGCATGTTTCCACTCCAGAAAGGCCTGGTTTGTTTCGGGCGTGAAGTGATATGCTCACGACTCATCACCAGTGACAATTACTTGCAGAAAGTCATGCCCTTCTGCAGTGTACCATGTTAGATGATCCAAACTTTCATCATTTGCTGACCTTTGTGGTTCTCTTGTCAGGTTCTTAGGCACCTAGTGAGCACTAAATTAACGACATTTCAGCATGTCATGAAAAATATCGTACACAGCACCATAGGAAATGTTGAACTGTTGTGATAAGGTTTGCAGTTGCACTCACAGTCGTTCAAAATTGCCACTTCCATGGCTCAGACTTCTGGCAAGTATCAGTTGTTCTACCTGGAATGTGGCAAATCAGTGAAGTTCACATGGCCAGCTTGGAAGAATGCACACCACTGGATACATTGCTACAGTCCAAACGATCCTCCCCATACACGCCACGCATTTCCTTATGAATTTCGTTCCATTTATGCCCTTTGGCCCATAAAAATCAAACTACACCTCGCTGCTCTTCAAGTGTGGACGACAGTAGTATGTGCGCCATCTTTGTTGCAGAGTTCATGCTTCTCCCGCTAGGGCTGCACAAGAACAGTAGAGGAAACTTCAGATTATATCTGAGTGAAATTTCAACATTCCAGCTGCAATACCATGGCAGGGAAGGAAAAAAGTTGTGCGATACTTTTTGATCCGCCCTCATACATATAAGTCAGAGCAACATTTAGTTTGAAATTAGTGACTATGGAGATAATATACTCTAACATATGCTTTGATAAGTCATAAATTAAATGATTTGCTTTTAAAAATATTATTTTGGTCATTTAAACTTTTAGAACAATTTTACTTACTTTATCTCTTGAGCCAAACATTCTGTCCATATCTTCCGCTTTCTCGGCAGGTTCAGCCGTCGGCTCATCTATTGATGGCTGTGCCATCTGCTGGTTGTTCCCTTCACCCTCAGGTTCATCACCATCCTTACGTTCATCTTTTTTACTAATTTCACTCTCATTTTCAGTTTCTTCTTTTTCATCATGTGTTTCTTCTTTTTCATCTTGAATCATTGGTTCATTTTCACTATCACCAATATCTTTGTCTTTTTCCTCCTCGGCTTTGCTTTCATCTTCCTCATTTTCGACATTGGATTCTGCTGGCTTGTGCTCTATAAACAAAATTAATGTACATATTAAGAAGCTTTGTTCTGTCATGACTGCTAAACATGCACATCTACATTCCTTTGAAAGTGAATATATTATATTGACTCTTATGGTATTTACTAGTATAAACGATATGAGTAGAGCAGTACTTGAGGCAGATATCTGTTGATTTTATCACTTTAACCATTAATCGAGGTTATCAATTTGTCTACAATGGCAACTATTTGGATCATGTATAAAAATTTATACCAATAGTACTAGAAAATCTATATGCGTTTCTTAATTGCAAGATATCAAAGCATCTGTTATGACACTTATAAACAAAATGCTAGAAAATACATTTTCAAGTGCATATTGATGTAAAAAAGTGTATTACAGCATCCACGACCATTTGAATTTCAACCTGAGGGTCAATTACTTTATTACTTTCTAGATGATAAATATATTAGGCACAGAAGTGTTACATTTCACCAACAATTTGATATCAAGACTTCACTGGAAGCACATGTTTTGAGGTCCCCTGAAAAAACTACAAAAAATGTAGAACTTACAAGGTTTAACCCCATTTTTTTTAAAAGTTAAACCTTTCAAAGATATTCTTTTTTAGTGGATTCATTATTAAAATACTTAATAGTTTTCTCAATGGGAAGTTATTCATGCAAATAAAAGGGTATAGTAAAATCTTTATATGCTACCATAAATACTTTAAGCTATAATCAACCTAAAACTGTCTGCAAAATGTTTTTCAATACAATCAATTACTTGAGAAATGACAAATTGGCAGCACCAATAAAAGATATCTCAGAAATAAAGAGATATTTAAAAAATGAGGATTGCTTATCCACTGCCAAAAAATTAAAAAGTGCATTTTATTCGGCAATTATTTCATACATGATATTTTGATTAAAATCTTTCAAATAATATTTGAGGAAATATTTGTTTTCCAATGTAAAGTGTAGCAGCCTGTGGTCTGTAAATTTTCTTGAAAAATCTTGTGGTGCATCCTTTGAAGATGCTTAACTTAAAATGAAGTTTGGTGTTTATTCAAGTTCTGTTTTAGAATTATGCTGTTTATACACATTAACAGACCCTTTTCTAAAGAATATTTTTGGATTTAGAAAACCTCAGAACATCTATTTCCAGTGAAATCTTCAAACTTCTGGGTAGAGTACAATACCTTCTATACCTACTATTAATAATGATACAGAAAGAAATAAAAGAAATGAAGAAAATTAGGACTTTCTTTGAAAGCTTTTAGTGAATCAAAATGAGTTTAAGATTAAGTCTGTAGTACCTTTCATAGTGTCAATGTCAAAAGGGTTTTCGGTATCTTCACCTTCATCTTCAGGTTTATCACCTTCATCTAACTGAATATCTTCAGGCAGATCTAATGGATCTGGTTCTTGTTGAGGTTGCATTTGACCTGAAATAAAAATGGATATATTTATTCACTTTATAAAGACTTCTAAACAGATGAAGGCATGAAGGTTTATTTTCAAATCTTGTTCTCTCTGTATTACTAACAAATCGAAACAAATCACTGGTTACAAAATAAAAGTATTTTACAAATTAAATAAACATAAAGATGCTTCTAAATGATATTGCAGATTGACAAAATAAAACAAAAGTGAACAAAGCTTTTAATATATCAAAATTTAACTGTATTGGAACACCACAGTGAAGCATTGTGAAGTGAAGTATTTTTTACACATCAGCTTCACTTATGTACACCTATATTGAGGATATGTTTCGCGAACCATCGTTCACATCATCGGCTCTAATGCGACTAAGCTTGATCCAGTAATGTGGGTAGTTCTGGAGTTGCTGCTACCATCTGTTGATTTTGTGATGAATTTAAATGTGGGGCAGTCTTCTGGCGGGATTTCGAAGTCCATTAGTTGGTTTTTATGTTTTTCTATGTATGTTTTCTCCCATATGACGAGTTCACTATGTTCTTGTACGTATTTTAGTAATTTGTTGCTATCTTCAATTTCATGATTTTCAGACCACAAATAAGCTGCTATTGCGGACTTATCAATATTTTTGTATCTTAGGTGCCTAAAATATTCCTTCTAGTGCCTATGTTTCTTTTTGTCCTCCCTATGTATATTTTTTCAGTCTTGATATTTAATCTTGTAAATCTTCTGTTAAGTAGGTTTTTAATGAACGTTGTAATTGTTTTTTGGTGCCAATGTTATATTGTATTTCTTGAATATCTTTTGAAATTTTTTTGTGGCCCAGGGGTGGTAAGTAAATTTAGCAAATCTAATTTGTTTCATTGGTGAAAGAGCTGTGATCTATGTAGAAAATGAAGCTAGCTACAGTGAAGCAATGAATATTACACAAATATAAATATTCTTAACAAAAGGCTTCACTTATCTTAAGAAAATGGTGTTAATTCTTTGTAGTTGACTTCGTAGTTGAATGATGATGAAAACAATCTGTTTTTGAAATCGATCTCCATTAGAAAGAAGAATTAACACCATTTTCTTAAGTGAAGCCTTTTGTTAAAAATATTTATATTTGTGTAATAAGAACCCTGATCTGTTTTGATCTTTTTTGAAGTTTGATTTTATTTTTTAATCTACAAGGTTTTTTCCATATCCATTTTTAATCGCAGTTTTAAATAGTTTCAACCCAATTCCACACAAACGTACCACCATCAATAGTCTCACCCTCAGCCAGCAAGAATATCAAAAAGAATACCAAATCTTAAAAACTGCAATTAAAAATGAATATGGAAAAAGCCTTGTAGATAAAAAAATAAAATCATTCAAACTTCAAAAAAATTGAAACATCACAGCTCTTTCACCAATGAAACAAGAAATTAGATTTGCAAAATTAACTTACCACCCCTGGGCCACAAAAAGTTCCAAAAAATATTCAAGAAATAGAATATTACATTGGCATCAAAAAACAATTACAACATTAAAAACCTACTTAACAGTAATAATACAGATGAGATAAAACCATAAGAAAAGTCAGGCATTTACAAGATTAAGTGTAAAGACTATGACATAGGGAAGACAAAAAGAAACATAGGCACTAGAAAGAAAGAACATTTTAGGCACCTAAGATACAAAAATATTGATAAGACCGCAATAGCAGCTCATTTGTGGTCTGAAAATAATGAAATTGAAGATAGCACCAAATTACTACAATACATACAAAAACATAGTGAACTTGTCATATGGGAGAAAATATACATAGGGGAAAAAAAAAAAAAAAAAAAAAAAAAAAAAAAAAAAAAAAAAAAAAAAAAAAAAAAAAAAACGAATGAACTTCAAAATCCCACCAGAAGTCAATCCCACATTAAAATTCATCACAAAATCAACAGATGGTAGCAGCAACTCTAGAACTACCCACACCACTGGATCAAACTTCAGTCGCATTAGAGCTGATGATGCGAATGATGGTTCGCGAAACATGTCCTCAATATAGGTATGTAAGTTAAGCTGAAGTGTAATAAATGCGACTCATCTATAATTCAATAATAGTTTTTAATATTGCCTTAGGTAAAATTATTTCATAGTCCCTTTTGATACATATGTTTGATGTGCAATTAAGTGTGTTTCTCCAAGCCAAGAAGGTTTACTTTCTCATGGATCTATACTAAAATTTGTATGAAATGGGAAACTAATGACTGATTTCTTGTTACCAGGTAAAAAGCATGTGTACCAATGCAAAGAGTAAACAAATAAAAAAGAAGGGAGAAGCTCTTTTCTTGCAATTTGGATATCATAAAACACAAAGGAAGCAATTTTGTGTTTCCCTCTACGGCTTCCTTTTACTCTGTGACATAATCACACAACATTTTCTTTGCAATTACTTGTTCTCATGTATCTGCTACACTTCCTTACTTTATACTTCTTTTCTAAGCTTAATTGTTAATTGTTTCTGTAATTATACATTTGTTTGTTTTATTTCTCATGCTTTGCTAAGATGGTAGCATACGTACCATGATAAGGATTCACTTGATCATCATCTCCATCTCCATCTTCATCCATTTCATTAATGTCTTTTTTCTTTCGCTTTTCATCCTGCCTACTTGTTTCATCTTCGTTTGCTGTTTCTTGTTCACTTTTTGAAACAATTTCATCTTCACCAGTTTTTCCTCCCTTTCCTGACTCTGCCTCCTCCTGCTCCGCATTACTTTCATCTTCTTCTTCTGAATCAAGGCCCCAGACCTGGAAGGGAAAAATTTTAAAATTAAAAATTTTTCACAATATATCTACAGTTTCTTAAACTGAGAAATTATATGTGGGGAAGATGTGAGTAAAATACATGCAGACTGCACACAACACTAAAAACAGGGAGAGAATTGCCAATTCATTTGGATAAAAATAATTTTATAGACACTTATTATGCAAGCAAGATAAATTTCACTTTCTGCAGATAAATTGCAAATGCAGATTACTTAACACAGTATAGACAACAATTATTTTAAAAAGCATGGTGTGATTCATTAATCATATTTGTATTATGTGTGTTTTGGAAGAATTTAGTAACAGTGATGTCAAAATTAACTCTAACAATTATTTTTAGTCGGTTTATTGACACGTGTCACTTACTTTTTTTATATTATCGAGGGACTTGTTTCAAAGGCCATTGTCTTCTTAATTGTGGAGAAGTTGAAAATAGAGGCACTGGCCTTTGAAACTACTCCCTTGATAATATAAAAAAGTGACAAGTGTCAATAAACCAACTACAAATAGTTTTTACGATATTTTGTCTTGTTTCAGGTATATTATAAAAGTTGGCAAGAGCTGAAATGTGCAAACAAGTACAAGGTTCAAGGGTTTCTAAGCAGAGATGCTCATACATTTTAATGCTTATTTCCCTTTACATTATGTTACTTAAATTTGCATTTTTCAAATGGTTTGCAACATATTCCTTTCTTCATTAAAAACCTCTTTGCAGAAAACATGCATTGCTATTTGAACAGGTATTCCACATGAATTGTTAACCAAATGTATAAATGTAAAATTTCACACTTGTTACTGCTGTGGCAGCCATTTAACTGTTAGGGACTGTCCAAATGCTATGTTCTTCATTCTTAAAATAGGAGCCCGCTTGTATGATTGCCCTTGTCAACTATGTTCCAGATACCAAATTAAACATAAAAGATTATGTAAGAACAGTTTTATAAACCCAAAAATATTAAACCTTTTCATCCATGTATATATTCAATTGCATAAAATATATGTTTTTAGGAAGCCAATGTGTAAAAAAATACTGATGTAAGTATATCATAAGGGAAAAAATTATTTTCAAACCACCTTAAGGAGTACACTCACCAATCAATAATGGGGCCATATTATGTAATTACTTAATCTGAAAGCATTAAAAATATAAACAATGTTGCCCTTAAATGTATAAAAATTTACACTACTTAGTTTTATAGTTTGTACAACTGAAAATTTTAAAACATACAGTAAACATCATAATACTGTAGCCTCTTAATTATTTTAGATTATGAAAGTAAGAATAAATTATAAACATTTCTAAACAATAATTCTAATAATGTGTTTCATGAAAATATTGCACTTTATATATATATATATATATATATATATATATATATATATATATATATATATTGAACATCAGTTGACTTATGTATTAGGTATTTTTAATATTGTATTGTATTTTGACAATGTCATTTTATTCTTTAACATGGCAAATGGATTAATGTCTAATGTTTATTTGCCACCAAACACAATAACAGAAAGAGATGAAAGATACAGATTAAAATTTCTTTACAACGTAAAATAGTTACATGCTTGAATGTAAAGAATCATCGAATATCACATTACACAAAAATGTACATGTCTTCTGTTTACTTTCTGATTGGATAGACAGATCAAGATACTGCTTAGCAGAAAGTAAAACAGCAGTGTGAGGAACATGGTGCACTGGTACACATATGATTTGTTGATAATGTTGACTTGTTAATATTGGGCAACAGCAAAAGAGCTAATTACTGGATTGCAAATGCTTACATTAGTAAACAACAACATATGGGTGAATACCATAACAATGTGCAAAGGCAAATGTGATTTATGCAGTGCCTTGTTTAGAAAGATATCTTGCAGCAGTGACATTTTGATGAACAGACAAACTAATACATTGCAATTTTTCAAGGAAACCCTACATAAGAAATACAGCTGTTAAAATTGAAGGAAATTAAGTTATATTTTTTGGGAGCTGTGATAGTAAATCCTTAAAGTAAATGTGAGCGACATTCTTTTGTTGCTAGTGTTAGTCATTTTGATGTGGCATATACTGCACAGACAGGCATTTCACTTATTTTACATATTGTATCAAAATTACAGAATGTAGTTCTGTCAGTGAATTTAAACACAAGTTCTATTGTTCTCTATACTTTTTCTCATGAAGTTATACTTAATAATAAACATGTTGAGCTAAATTGTAAAAATATGCACCAATGGGCAGCAAAAAATTCTCATTGTGTGCTAAGCATCAATAAATATGGTTGTCAAATGTGGTGTGGAATTTTTGAAAGCTGTGTTATTGGGCCAGGCATTTTTTAATGGAAATATTACTGGATAAAATCTTACTGATAATTTCCTTCGAAACAAATTTCTGGAAGAGGAGATTGATTTAAATATCAGGAATACAATTGGTACAGCGGGATGAATATCTGGTCCATGCAAGCAATCTATGAGTAAATGTTTTAACAGAATGTTCTAAAATAACTAGACAGGTAGCAGAGGTCCTCCCAGTGTCCTCTATGATTATCTGATCTAGCTCTCTTGGATTGTATTTTGAGCACAGTGCCAAATATACAGAGCAAAAGAAGATATACAGCACATATTTGATTGTAAAGAGAATACTGTATAAATGAGAAATGGCTCAAAATGGATAGAAAGATTGCATTAATTAAAATTTTTAGTAAAGTTATATGTCAGCTGTAGAGTTTTAAAATAAAGTTAAAAAGAAATGGAATTAGCCATTAAAAAGAGAAGTAAACAGGGTATCATTTTAAGAAAAATTAATGTTTAGATAGTAGAAGTTGTAATTGAATATGGTAAGTTGATAGCCTGGTCTGAATATTTAACCAAATTCCCTGTATTTTTTATTTGCAATAAACTTTGTACAAACAAAAAATGAATAAAATAAAAAGAGAACATAACTCGAATGCTGTAGAGGGAATTTAGTTCGGTTATTCAAGCCTGTGCTTGACATTTACAAAGCTTTCCATAGAGCACACAACAATATCTGTTCTGATGTTTAATTTAAGTATTTTGTGGATGATTTATGTTTAAGGGCACTCAACTGCAAGGTCATCAGCACCCTTTAAAACAATCATGGCAAAAGCCAGATATAAACGTAAATACCATGGTAAAAATTGTGTGAATGGCAGGGCAGACGGATGGACGATTGGATGAAATAAATTAAAATGTTAAAGCCTAAAGGAGCCACTCTCCATAATAGCTTACTTCAAATACAGAAAAATTAAATACTCAATGGCAGAACAAACTTCTTCACCTACCTTATCATCCAAAGTATCTGCATTTTCTGCAGTCTCACCCATTTCTTTATCCATCTCTTCATCATCATCATCCTTATCAGATTGTTCATTATCCTTATCTTCTTTATCATCTATGTCTTGCACTTTGCCTTCAAAGTCTTCAGACATTTGAATGCCATCTTCTTCCTATGAATAGAAATTATCTGTAACGTCTATTGTCATAAAACATATAAAATGAAGCACTTCATATGGTGGTGTCATATGTCAAATTCAATTTCTGTGTTAATCACACATACAAAATGATTAATATAAATGCACAATATTTATGCAATTTCTAGAAAGCTAACGTATAGTAATATAACTTTATTTTTGGCAAAAATAATATTTTTTAATTTAAACTGTAGTTTTGTGTAGAAGCATATTTTAGCAAAAGTATATTTAAATGATATATACTATCTCTTTCTCTTACATTTATGAGTTGTACAAAATTCATTCAAAAAACAGGACTTCACAGGATACTCACAGAAAATTTAAGACACACATTTTACTTGTCATGTTACATTTTTAAAGCATTTGGCATTTTAATCATAACTGTCATTTTTTTTCAAGTTTACTATCCTTTGTCCAGGTAGGTCATGGTGAATGAATGAATAAGTTTTTTGTTGTTGTGATTTACGTCCTCCAACGTTAAGTCATATCGGACGATGAATGGGTGAAATGATGCTCAAATGAGCCCAGGGTCCATAGAGCTTAAGAGTTACCTGACATTCATCTTTCAGGATAAGGGAAAACCTCGGAAAAACCTTATCCAGGTAACTCACCCTGACCTCTTGAACATGAGGCAGAGACGCTACCCCACACTACCAAGGTAGGTTGAGTTAAAATAATGTTAATGAAACCACGGTACAAAATTTATCTTCTCAGTATATGGGAAAAACCCTGTCCCAAAAATGTATTCATATAACTCGACTCTCCTAAAAGAGATCCAAACTTGGAACCCCTTGAATGGAGGCAGCAATCTACCTCCACACTATGGAGATGGACTGTTAGATCATTTTTGGGAAAATAAAAGACAATTAAAAAAAAAGGTTTTGTGTAAAGGATATTTCTCTGAAATCTTTGTGCTGCAAAGAAAGAAGGAACTACATGCAAACACAAATTTGATATAAGTAAAGCTACAATGTGCACATTGATTCATTCAAATTTTACAACTAAAATGGAAATAACTTTACAGTTAATAGTGCTTCTGTTCTTAATATTCATATTATGTAATTCAAATACAGCAGTACAGTGTCAGCCAAAAGTTATGAATTCCAAAAACCTTTGCTTTTACCTTACAGTCCTTATCATCCTGTTGCTCTTTCTCAGTATCTTTAGACTTAGCTTCTTCTAGTTGATCTTCACTTTCAATGCGATCAGAGACATCTTTGTCTCCATCTCCTTCAGCTAGTCCCATGCCTTCTTTAGTTGTACTTTCCATAGTATCTTGTTTAGTCTCCTGAGCAGGAATGCAGAAACCCTAGAAGTGCAACATTTAGTTATTAATTAACTTTAAAGAGAGTCGATTAAAGACACTAGACAACACTTACTTTTAAATTTTTCCGCAACATGTTTCAGAGGCTTTGCCTCTATCATCGGCCGGCTCTCGACTGGTTCCCGTTGGTGTAGCTGACGATACCTTGTCACAGGTCTCCTCTGGTGGCGGCTCTAGGAACTTGCTGAACAAATCCTTCTGGGGGATGTCGAAATTGAATACTTTGTTCCTATTTTTTGAAATGAAGATTTGTTCCCATGTGGATAGTTCTTGTTTTCCTGATGTATGTTTCAGTAGTTTTGGTTCTGGATTTATGTTGTGGTTTTTTTCCCAAAAATGTGTGGCAACTGCTGATTTTTCTAATTGTTTATATTTTATGTTTCTAAAGTGTTCCTTTGCTCTTGTTTCTAAATTTCTTTTTGTTTTTCCAATATAAATTTGACTACAGTCAAATTATATTATATTGGAAAAACAAAAAGAAATTTAGAAACAAGAGCAAAGAAACACTTTAGAAACATAAAATATAAACAATTAGAAAAATCAGCAGTTGCCACACATTTTTGGGAAAAAAAACCACAACATAAATCCAGAACCAAAACTACTGAAACATACATCAGGAAAACAAGAACTATCCACATGGGAACAAATCTTCATTTCAAAAAATAGGAACAAAGTATTCAATTTCGACATCCCCCAGAAGGATTTGTTCAGCAAGTTCCTAGAGCCGCCACCAGAGGAGACCTGTGACAAGGTATCGTCAGCTACACCAACGAGAACCAGTCGAGAGCCGGCCGATGATAGAGGCAAAGCCTCTGAAACATGTTCCGGAAAAATTTAAAAGTAAGTGTTGTCTAGTGTCTTTAATCGACTCTCTTTAAAGTTAATTTATCATAACAACACTGTTTTCAACACTTCCAAGAAAGGAATTTAGTTATTGGTTTAACGAGAGCAAATATCTATGAAAACTGACTATTTAAATAGTCCTGAGTTCTTAATAATTGATATATTTCATTGTTTAATATAATGTGATGGAATGAAGAGACCACTAGGGGCTCTCGCATCCGACTGGGGAAATATATGAGCCAACTGGAGAATTTAACGTTGGCCATGGTAGCTCAAAGGTTAAGAGTGACTGGACGGAAACCAGGAGATCCGTGGTTCAAATCCCGGCCATGGCATTGAATATTTCATGTTGACTCTATCCAGAGATGTAAAGATTGGGGGCTTCAATTATACAGATAACCCTGGGATCATGCTACAAAAGACTTGCATAAATGGACATTACCTTATTAGATTATAAATTTAGGATAGGCACATCAATTTTTCTTATAAAAAGATTGTTCTTTTGTTTATATTTTTAATATTTATCAGCTTGTATTAAGAGTTTAATAAATATGCAGTTCAATTCAAAATAATTAATATTCTTCAATCATGTTCAATAAATAGTCTATTCATTTCTAGGGTGATAACATTTCATGATATGCCAACTCATTTCTGGTAAACAGCAATAGTTCTATATTGATATGTGGGCTGGGACTATACATGAATAGTTTATTTCCTACAAGAGAACCTGACTGCAGCACAATGCTTGCCCTCTACTAAAGAGTATTTCCTGAATGAGGCATTCAAAATTAAGGCTTCACTAATACAAATATGAATGCATCACAGAGCCTCATGCTTCACTTAAGAGTGAATTTCCATTACCATCCATTATGTTTCATTATATATATATATATATACACACACACACATATATACCCCACAGGGACCTACTGTGATAGGTATGAGATTGGCAATTCCGGGGTTCTAAGCCAAATCTCTCTGTTGGGTCCCTCTGAGTGGTGAGAGAGTTTATGCCAAACGCCCAAACAACTTTGGTCCACAACCATGTTTGACCCATAAACCTTTTCCTTCTGAGCACAAGACTGAGGGATACCATTGTGCAGGACGACAGATGGGGAGGCACAAGGGGGTGACTGGGTAATGCATAAATCTTAGCTCCTGGATATCATGTAGGACTGTTCGTATCTTCTAGAGGAGTCATTGCATGAGCTGAGGCATTCCGAAAGGTGACTGGGTCCCTCTATCTTTACCATTTTAGATTGGGAGTTGAGGCCCTAAGGTGAGCAAAGTCCAGGCCAGGACTCTCACCCAAGCCACGATGTCGCCCAGGATGTGAGCATACCATCGAGACTTTGCAATGGGAGGACCATATTGCTATGATGAGCAAATCAATAAAACCTCAAAATAAGATAATAGTAAAGGAAGTAGCTGAGTCTTTTGGTTCTCGCTACTTAATTTACAACTAGGATAGAATAAGGAAGTAACTTTACAATAGTCAATCCCTTTGTTATACAGAAGGGATTGAACAAGACTGCTGGGTCACTTAAATTGTGTATTGAATCACGAAATGATATGCCCCCAGTAGAAGCTAATTCAGCCTCCCAGGCTGCAAAGATATGTAAAGCAACAATGGTAGCCAGCTATCCAATTCGTGTGGAGATGCACAGGAGTCTGAACTCCTTGCATGGTGTTTTAAGTACCACTGCATTGGACAGTAAGTCCAACGAGGAGATTCAGGAGAACCTTGCAGTCCAAGATGACAGCTGCATATTGAGTAATGCAAAGAGAGAGGCAAATAGATGCCTACACATTTCCTGTTCCTGATCTTCAATTGGGTGGATTTCCCACAGAAGATTAAGGCAAGGTATGAGACTATCAAGGTTAGGGCATATATTCCCAACCTACTAAGATGCTGAAAGTGTCAGTGCTTCGGTCACAAGTGGGTTTTGTAATGTGTGCCAACATGCGTGAACTGAGGACTGTTAATGCATGATCATGCATGTACATCACCTGCAAAATGTGTTAATTGTGGTGGTGAACATCAATCCAGTTACAGGGATGCAAAGTTTTATAGATGGAAAAAGAGATCCAGGATAGGGAGAAGTTATCCTTTTCAGAAGCCTGGAAAATCATGCGTACCTGCCAACCCTCCATCCTGAGGTCCGATACATACAGCTCAGTAGCAGCTAAGCCAGTAGAGAGAAGAGAAATCACAACTCAAGACTAGCGATTTAAGTGGGGCTACAATGTCAGAGAGGGATCTTGTTGCTACACCAGCATCGAAGCCTGCAGAACCAACACCAAAGACTGCATCTACATTGCCTGAGTTGATAATAGTAAAGAAAACCTCAGACAAACACCAGCTAAGGCCTTTGAAACTAGTCTCTCATAAATATATGAAAAAGTAAGTGACGAGTGTCAATAAACCAACCACAAATAATTTTATACCAGCTAAAGCATCGGCCTCAACAACAAAGACCAAGCCTTTATATACAATGCATCGCCTTAAACATTTATGATAAGATAAAACCAGAGGAAAAGTCAGGCATTTACAAAATTAAGTGTAAAGACTGTGAAAAAATTTACATAGGAAGGACAAAAAGGAACATAGGCACTAGAAAGAAAGAACACTTCAGGCATTTAGATACAAAAATATTGATAAGTCCGCAATAGCAGCTCATTTCTGGTCTGAAAATCATGAAATTGAAGATAGCACAGAATTACTAAAATACGTACAAAAACATAGTGAACTCGTCATATGGGAGAGGATATACATAGAAAAACATAAAAACCAACTAATGAACTTTGAAATCCCGCTAGAAGATAATCCCACATTTCAGTTCATCACTAAATCAACAGATGGCAGCAACAACCCCAGAATTACCCACACCGCTGGATCTAGCGTCAGTCGCACAAGAACCGTAGATGCAAATGAAGATTTGCGAAACATGTCCTCAAAATAGGTACGAAAGTGAAGCAGATGTGTAAAAACTGCGACTCATCTAAAATTTAATAATTTATGACCAGCTTTCCGATTTCCTTAAAGTTACAAGTGGAACTACAAGAAGAAAGAAAAGTCCTAGAGCATCTGTAAGTTTCTCTACTGAGGAATCTTCTAGAGAGGACTCGGATCAGCGACCATCATCTTTGTCAATCTCTGCATCCAATTGGTTCGAGGCTCTCAAACCGAAGTTCTCTATGGGGAAAAAGACTTCTTTCATGTAGGAGATGATTAGTATAAGAGCAGTTAGAGAAATCCAACTGGATGTCACCTAATTATTTTTTTAATGATATATACTATTGTATATGAAACTACCAGCATAAATAAAGAAATTCAGATCCTAAATTGCTCTTTTAATTTTACAGCATTAAAATTATTTTTTTTATTTTCAACAGTTGCCAAGCTGTAATTTGTTCATAAGTATACAACATTAAAGCAAAAAATATATCTCAATTCTCTATTTATCAAAATCAGTTTTGATTAGGTGTAAATAGTTCCAAATAACCGGTATAAGTTCCGTATCTTAATTTAAAATGTAATGAAAAGGTATTACCTTGTTAAGTATTTACCTTATGTGCAAGATTAATGAAAATTACAAGCAAAATAGAGAGCAGCTTCACACTGACACGATAAACTGCCACTTGTTTTGTTACCAAAAATTCATACAAAAGCAGCAGTTGGTCCAAACATGGCAAGTAATTGGTTAACATTCTGCAACATAAAACAAAATTACAGGTGTAAATAGATCCAAATTTCATTTTATAATATTAAGTCTTACACTCTGACACTTAGGGAAGTTACCCTATAAATGTACATTTTAAAGAGGACAGCTGTATGAACTGCTGTCTTAATTTCAATGAAATTTGAAACTTATTAACAATTTTTTTTCCAGTCTTATGTATAGAATTTCAACTCTGTATGTGTAGTTGTTCTATATAAATTGTCTTTAATTTTGTATTGACTTGACAAATACCTGAAATGCACTGACAAACACAAACATATACACACAGCTCTAAACAGTTTGACATATAGAGTTATACAGGTTCTAATGGGAATAATAAACCAACAAAAATACAACTACATTTATCTAAATGGAACTATAATTATTGTGGCATTACAAGGGATTATTTTATTACATCTGAACCCTCTCTTTGATCATTATTCGCTTTAAGATGTATTTCCCCTTTTCAACCGCTCTTCACTGAAATATAACATTTTAGATACCTTTTCAGTTACTTCTCTGAAGAGTTTTGGAATTTATATATCGTCAAATCTTCTTGGCTTTTTTAACTAACATTACAATTTAGTTTTCTTTTTCACAGAATTTCTCCCAAGTGATTTTGAAGACTATTAATCCATTCATAATTCCTTAGGTACTTTCTTGATATTCTATGCATTGTGTTAATAAGTTACTACCAAAGCAAGAATTAAAGGAACCTTTCTTTCATCATATTCTTTCTTGATATCTTTCAGGATCCATTTGCACTGATTCCTCTACATTTGCACTTGGCAGACCAAAGACATCCCAGCAAAATATTTGATGTACAAATTCTGTAAGTTCCTCTTCTTCTCTAGTATCCATACCTCAATACCATATAACATTTTGGGTTCAACAACAAAATTGTAAATTTTTTCTTGCATATATTTTATATAAGGTAACTTGTATATACAGTTTTGAACAGCTGACATAGTTCCTTTTGATTTTGTTATTGCTAATTTGTTTTGCTTTTCCATGTCGCCCTCCTCTAAATTTTAATCCTTAAACAAATATGTTATTAAATTATAGATGAGTCGTATTTATGACACATCAGCTTCACTTACATACCTATATTGAGGACATGTTCCACGAACTATTGTTCGCATCATTGGCTTTAATGTGACTAAAGCTTGATCCAGTGGTATGGGTAGTTCTGGAGTTGCTGCTGCCATCTAGTGATTTTGTGATGTATTTAAATGTGGGGTTGTCTTCTGGCAGGATTTCAAAGTTCATTAGTTGGTGTTTATATTTTTCTATGTATATTCTCTCCCATATGACAAGTTCACTATATTTTTGTACATATTTTAGTTATTTGGTGTTATCTTCAATTTTGATGATTTTCAGACCACAAATGAGCTGCTATTGCAGACTTATCAATATTGTATCTTAAGTGGCTAAAATGTTCTTTCTTTCTAGTGCCTATGTTCCTTATTGTCCTCACTATGTAAATTTTTTCCGTCTTTACACTTAATCTTGTAAATGCCTGACTTTTCTTCTGGTTTTATCTTATCAGTATTATAACTGTTAAGTAGGTTTTTAATGTTGTAGTTGTTTTTTGGTGCCAATGCCATATTCTATTTCTTAAATATTTTTTGGAACTCTTTTGTGGCCCAGGTGTGGTAAGTAAATTATACCTTGTATAATTTGTATGGACAAATGTTCAATGAGGTTAACCCCAAAGTCCAAAGACCCCAGCCTCTGTTAACCGGGAGCGATGGAAAACTCCGGGGGTCTCTCCTTGGGGCAATACCTTGAGTCTAAAAAGCCCCCAACAACATCAAGACGGGTGGAAGTGGATATGCCACTTACATACGTCAACCCCGCACGGAAGACTACTGAAAAACCTCGGTAGGGCCGCCTGGTGATCTAGCACACCTTCTACTAGCTCTGCAGGCAACCCTCTGACCCCTCCGGGCGGCCGAAGCCTGGCCGGAGGTACCCGATTGCCCGCAGGTTACGGGAACACACTGCCCCCCCTCGAGCCCAACCCAATCCAAACAACTACCAATCAGGGAGGGGCATGAATGTTCGGCCCGAGGTTCCTCTAGTAACGTCAGAGGTACCACGAGTGCTAAGGGACTGCAGTGCTCGCACTAAAGCAGCTGAAGGGGACGGATTCCCTCCCCTACGGGAAATTTGTATGGACACAACAATATAAGCAACAGTATGTTAAGATGATAGTCAAGGCAATTCAGTGAAGGATGAACCAATATTCATGATGAAGGCCGTAAGGCCGACCATCCCGAGTGACGCCAGAAATGTTGAAAACTGTGTGGCATGCAATTTTGCGTAACCTGTACTTCAAAATCTCAGAACTTTCTTGTCAATAACCCAATAGGTCTCACTCGCTTTTGCATGAAATTGCATCCCGGTGGCTTGGTTTTCACAAACTGTATGCAAGATGGAGCCTAGACAATTGATAGATGAACATAAAACCAGACGTCTGAATGCAACATTGACATTCCTGCAGTGGTATGCAGAGAAAGTGACAAGATTCTTGACAATATTGTCACTGGGATGAAACATGGCTGTCACATACCACACTAGAAAAAGCAACAATTAATGCATTGATGGTTAATCTGTGAAGACCAACTTCAAGCAGACAATATAAAAAAAATCATGTACTCTGTGTTCTGGGATCAACGTGTGACTTATTGTGTTTTTAAGCGAGGGGAGGCCGTAAAGCTGATCAGTATTGTCAGATGTTGCATAAACTGAGGAGGGCAATCCAGAACAAGAGACGTGGGATGTTGAAAAGATATATGCTATTGCATGACAATGCAAGGCGCTATACAGATAATGCCAAACAAAACACTGAATAATTTTGGATGAGAGATCAACCCTACAATTCCAAGTGATTTTTATGTCTTCCGTCTCATTAAGCATTTTCTGGCAGGAAAACATTTCTGCAATGATACTGAGGTGCAGACTGAAGTGACTTCTTGGCTCTGGACATTGGCAGCAGACTCCTACAACTTGGGGATATAACTGAAGGTGCACGGTTATGATAAATGCCTCAATGGTGATGACTATGTTGAAAAGTAGCCAGTGAATCTATGTAATCCAATAAATATTTCTTACTTAGTGATGCTTTTGATCTAATTGTCGGTTATCAGGACTTACTTTCTAGATGCAACTCATACTTAATGTTCTTCCCAATTATCTTAAAGAAAAAAAATGACAGTTTCAATGCTCTTAAAACTGCTGCTAGAAAGTACCTATGCTCAAGATTATTTGAATGACAAAATATCCTGATAGCAATTATGTAGCTCTGCGAGTAGATTCTAGCTGTCTTAACCACCAATCGCTATCAATTTACATTTTATGCCTGCTCAAATGCTATTAAAATATATGTCCATCGAAGAACTGACAATAGATGCAATGGATTGCAAATCTAATATAAAAAATGTTACGACATACTATCAAAAGGCAAGTGAAAGTTTAAAAACTTAAATTGCCAAATTGCATTTGTACATACATATTATGTTTGTTTTCCAACTGCAGGGAAGCATTCAATTTTGTATCTGTACATAATCTTGCCATGTTTTTCATGCTGCATGTATATGTGTATTTTATGTTCAATATTCAAGTTTATAAACAATTTAACTGTACATTTCTTTGACTCCAAGTTCAAGTTCTCTGTGCCTACTACTTGAATGCAAATCAATCAACTTATCAATCAAAAAGCTTCAACAGAGGTTTTCTTATGGATTTCATCATACCATTATTTCCATCTTGATGTGATTTAGAGCCCTTGTTTAACATAACTTACTATTTTAATACTGAGGGTATCTCCCTCTTAACCATCCTTAACTAGTATTCTTTTATTCTTCCTAAATATTCCATCATAATTCTGCTTATTTCATACTTTGTATCAGCATATTAGACTTAACTTTAAAATAATGGAATGTTGCTTCTGCTTCACTATATAGTTCATCGTAGACATTAGTTCTCCTTTACTGTTATATCTTAGTGACTGGTTCACAATAACCTGGGAATGAAGCCAAATTGAAACAGGAAGCAAAACAACACTACTCTTAAGTACTTTTGTTTACACAAGACTGGGAACAAGAACAAGAATGCATGTTAATAGCAAAGTGGAAAGTTAATTATGCATTTTGTGATGTAATTTGTTTTGTAACTGACTAATGAAACTATTTCACAGGTTTTCTTTCTCACTCCTGGGACCTACGAAAGCTTTTCACAATTAAAAATGCTCACATTGTAATAGACTTAGAAATTCTTGATCTGCTTTATACTTGGTTACTGTGGACCAGTCAAATTCTTTAAGATACTACTTCCTATCCTTACACATCTATGAGCAAGGTTCTTCCCTTTCTAGGCACTTTTATTCTTTATGTTGCTTTCCTCCAAAGTCGTACTCATTATATTGGCAGAATGGCTGAGACACTAAAGGCCTGTAGCATGCATTTGGGAGGTTGCAAGTTCTATTTCTGTTAACTGAACACTCTTGGGTTTTTCCGTGATATGTCATTGTCACTAGGCAATTGCTATGTGACTTCTTTTAATCCATGGATTCCTTTCCTTCTCTTACTCTCTCATTCCATTGCCTTCTTTCAGGTTTGGTTGTCAGTGCAGTGGTTTGGGTATATGTGGACAAATGATATGGATGCTTGTGCTGTTTTCCTGGTCCCACTTGAAACAGCTGCGTGCCAATAACCAGACATCAAGGATTACTTGGTTGCCCTCTTAAGAGGGATGGTGGTGAGGAGCTTCTGTGGTCTGTCAGGTGCCTAACTGAAGAACTGTTAGGGAGTTCAAAACTTCTCTGTGGCTCTGCTCTGTCTCCACTTTCTGGCTGTGGTCTCCCTTCACCTCATCTCTTCCTGCTAGGGGTTGGTAGCCAATAGATCACAGCGAGTAAGGTGTTCTCCTCTGTTATATTCACTTCACATCACATCACTACTTATTACTGTAGATCCTAAAATTTACTGGACAGATTTTCTGCATAACTTCTTGATAAAAAGAAAACACCTTTTTTATTTCTTCAAAATGTGCATATGAAATTAATATTTATATGACACCTATTTCACAAATTCCACATTTTTGTGCAGTATTTCATGGGAGGTATCATTTGAATTTCTACTGATGCATCTGGCTCCATCAAAGTATGACATTGTTTAAAATCAATTTGAATCACGGTTAATGGACATTTATTGCTAGCAAGAGTATTATCAACTTATTCATGCATGCCCACTTATTCATAATGCATGCATCAGACAGGAGTAAGTCAAATGCAACTCTACCCATGGATGCATAACTTATAATGCAGCCGAGAATCTTCAAAAAGCAACCTTTATGTCATCATAATGAGCAGTTTCAAGCAACAGATGGTGCAGCTATTTGTGTTCCAGCTTAGAAATACTGATACATGACTAAATATAGTGTGCAAGCTCAAATACGATAATAAAATTACAATGTGTGCCGTGTTAAAGGGAACACTTTTTCCCCCCTATTTGATGTGTGTTATGCAGACGAGTGTTTACTCACCAATAAATACTCACAAAGTACAATCATATATTTTCATGCATATATTGCCACTTAATATTATTTTAAACTCTTTCATTACTTGGGCGAATTAAATAATACAACTGCACTATATAGTAATGATAAGAACAAAGGTATAAACTTGATACAAGCGTAGAGACAGTGAAGCACAACTTAGCACAAAAGTGAATCGAGAAGATATTGACACATTGCTGTGAATAAACAGTGCGAGTGAAGCAATGTGTCAATATCTTCTCGACTCACTTTTGTGCTATGAATAAAGGTACCTTCAATTACATTATTACTATTATTTTAACTTACTTCTTGCAGATGTTTCTCTGCTGAGCATTATTTAATATGCTTTTTAGCTTGGCTGTCACTTTGCACAATTGCTTCTCCATAAAACTTACATTAAGCTTTGGAAAAATATTAAACATTGAGCCCACTAATTGTTGAACCAAATGATTTGGTTCCAGCTTTGGTTCTATTTCCTTCTCCTCAGACACATCCTCACTCTCATCATCTTCATCAACCTTCTCCTCCTCTTCATCCTGAACCTTCTCTTCTGAACCTATAAGAAAATGAATAAAAGTTTACAAAGACGTATGCACACATAGCCATTTATAAGCTATAGGCTAAAGGACTTCTCTCTTTGCTATTTTCTTTTGCAGTCTTTTGCTGCAAATAACAAAAATTTCTTATGATTTCAAGCTTTTGATGAAACAAACATGATTATATATTGTAAAGTATTAAATTATTTATAAAAATTTGGATAACAATGCAATAATCAATGTACCACAGTATTTTGAAAGAGATATGTCAGGAAATAGAGAGGGAATATGTGAACATTAGAGCTTGGATTTATATACACTATACTGTATGAATATATGCATGCATCTATGCACTAAAACTCTACTAAATATGTTCTAAAAATTTGATAATATGCATTTAAAATAAATTATTTTATCTTTCTCACATTTATTAATCTTGAAGTAGTAGTAAAAATTCTTAAAGTCAAATAGTAAATTCTTAAACACAGGCACCAATTAATCTTCTTTTTCCTCTTCTTTATCTTTCCTAGTTGCACTACTATTGTAGCGTTAGGAATTCTTGTTCCTCTACCCCTTTTAAGGTCAGGCCTGAAGAATAGAAGCTTTGGATCTGATAGATAACCAGGAGACGGTAGTTAATGAGACGGGAGATTAGCCCTTCATGCCATACACTGTCGAATGCTCTATTGTTATCCAGGAGAAGTACTGAAATGAACTGCTTCCTGTTCAGTGCTGCGCAGATTTCGTCGACCAGATGAAGCAGTAGCTCCTATGTAGAATGGGGAACAAAATCTGAATTGTTCTGGTCTAAATATGTTGTGCCGATCAAGAAATGCCTGTACCCTCGTGGAGATGAGCTTTTTCAATAGTTTACTTAAGGTGGAAAGTAATGGAGACTACCCTCTGGGTGCTTCCACCTGAGAAATGAGTCTGGTCATCACGTGGGGGGATGGGGGTGAGGTTACCCTGAAGGCCATAATTGCCATATGGGGAGTGTTGGTATACATACATACCTACTTTATTTTCACCAGTTTCTAATTGTGTTATATTTTATCTGTTCATCATTACTAATACTACCACTACTACAACTTCTATTGATTTTACCAATGGTATTGTGTTCCATTTTCTTTATTTTTGTATGCTTTACCAGTATGTTTTTAAGTTTACTTTGTCAGTTTGTAATGAGCATGTATTTATACTCAAATTGGTTATAATTTGTGGGACAGTAAGAATTTTAATTAGCTGAGCTTATTTTACCTTATCGCTGTTGTCTTAACAATGTTCTCTTTGCTAGAATTTACTTGTGTGCTGGAGGGGTAAAGTTTATCTATATTCTGCTAAACTAATCTCTTCTATTACTTCTTTTATATGTTTAATTTATTTTTCATTAACAAATTTTCAAAATAATCTTTAAAAGTTTTTTTTTAAATTTATATTCATAGCCTCCAATGTTAAGTCATTGGATGATGAATGTAATAATAATAATAATAATAATAATAATAATAATAATAATAATAATAATAATAATAATAATAATAATAATAATAATAATAATAATAACAACAACAACTTTATTGCTGTCAATAGATTCTACAAAAGTGTCTGATGTCATTTTGTCTAAGTCAGTTTTATCATTTACAAAGAATAACATATAGATTAAAGTTTTCTATTAACATGTTTTACCTATTATAACAAGGTTTGTCTTTTACAATTATAGGATGAATTTATATAACCATTCTTTACAGTTCACTTATATAATACGAACACTTCTGTAGTAAAAATGCCTTAAAAACATGTTTAAATTTTGATGCATTAGTTTGCTTTATTGTAAACGGTAGTTTATTGTACAATATTGCTCCTACTTTGTATGGGTCCTTATTGGTTTGAGCTTTATTTGTACTCCCTCTAACAATCATTTGCACTCCCAGTGTTATATGTGTGGAAATATTTATTAAGTGTATTAAACTGTGCTTTTTCTTTAACTAGAATAACAGTTTTTAGTATATATAATGAGACTACAGTATTGTCTAGGTGGAAGGCCATAAATACAATGGATGAAATGCTCAAATGAGCCCAGGGTCCAAAGAGCTTAGAGTTACCCAACATTTATCTTTCAGGATAAGGGAAAACCCTGGAAAAACCTTATCCAGGTAACTCAACCTGACGAGATTCAAACTTGGGACCTCTTGAACTTTAGCTGGATGCTACCATCTATGCTACCGAGGTGGATAAACACACACACACCCCACATGCACAGACACGTGGTGAAAGACAAAACATAAATGCTGATTTAATTAAAAGAATAGGTGTCAATTTACATTAAATTTGTTTTCATTATAAATTTTCTGGTCTCCAATTCCCCCAAACACAAAAAATAAGTTTTACTATGATGTGTTTTTCAATGTACAATATTATGTGCACAAACCTTTTCAGAGGTCTCCCAAATCATATTCAGTATTAATATTAACTTGATATATGTAATATATGAAGAATAGGAAAAAAAAAAAAAAAAAAAAAAAAAAAAAAAAAAAAAAAAAAAAAAAAATTTACTACTCACTATCTGTTTCCTCTTCATCAGACTTTGCAAATTCTTTGTATACCACTTCTATTCCAGAGAGAGTTTTCATAATCAGGATTTCTAGTTCCATTCTAAATTCATCAACATTTGCCTGTACAAATTCACCATCATGATCACTTTGGTTTAATAATGCAGTGAATTCCTGAGCTTCACCGAGCATCCTCTGCTCCAGTAGTGTTAGCTCAGCAACAATGGTAGTTTTTTCTTTTGGTTCACATTCAAATGCCTGTCTTATTTCTGCAACAGTTTTAGCAAACATTTTTATCTGATTATAGCCATCTTTTAGAGCACGTAATTGGGTGTATGATGATAGAATTAATTTTTCATTCTCCTTCCGAAAGAAGTGAGGTGTTGTTTCTGATTTTTCTAATGCACTCCTAAGCTTGCACAAGGAAGTGACCAATGTGTGAACTTTATCCAAAGTTGATGACCAAATGCTGTCTCCTTTCACAGACTGGAGTATTGGTGGCAGTTGTGACAGCGACAATGAAAGGAGCTCTTCTGTACTGTATTCTGAAGGGCATGCATTCAGTAACACCCGTAACTGTTCTAAATACAGTGTCAATGATGCAAGTAAATCCTTCAAGCGTTTCTGTAAAAGGAAAGAAAAAGGCATTACTATTCTAGTACTTCACTGATACATCTTATAATAAATAATACATAATATACTAGGGTGGATCATTAAGTAACATACATTTTCTTTTTAAAAAAATTTAATGAAAAAGATTAAATAGCTTGTATGCAATCAAGGCAGGTTCTTAAGCTATTTTTCAAAATAAGGGCTAAATTTCTTCATATTTCTCCCATAATTTCAGTATATCCTGCTCTATACTCCAAGTCTTTTGGGAGTATTCCTAAATCTTGCTTCCTCTCTGACTACCAGACAAATTTTTTGGCATAGAGCTAGGACTGACTATACAAAAATGCGTGATATTTTGATCTTCTCCTTATGAAATGAGACACTCCAACAAGGTTCATAATTTATTGCAAACATAATATTAAACTAATATGAACTTAAACATCCGCCTTGGTATATTTATTTTTTCAGTGGACATATTAAATTATTCTATGTATGTGATTTGATACCTCTAGTTTGTAAGTCTCCCGACCCCCTTTTCTTACATTGAAATTAAGTCTGTTACCAATAAAATAATCCAGGGGAAGACAGGTAGTGGCGGTGTGACATCAGGTCAGCTCTAACCGTCAAATATGCTCATGAACGAAAGGCAGGTTAGCGTGTGACGTCACTGCGCTGATTCTGCTGCCTAAGAGCAAGGAAATAGGTTGATGTTTTGGGGTTCCGACAGAGTAGGAAAGACATGAAACGTATCAGGTATTAATAATATGTACAACTTTCTTCTTGGGTGTTGTAATATTAATGTTGACTCCTTTAATTACACAATTGGTAACAGTTTATAAACAATTACATTTTGGCTCTGTGCTATGAGAAAATACATAAAACTTCAACTCGTAGTTCATCTGAACATCAGGCATGTTATAAAGTAAATAAGATAAAACATAAAGTAATTTTCGCTGCAAATCAGAGGAGACCAACTCAGAACGGAATTACGTGGACATTTTCCGACACTTTCTCTTTCATTTTTCTTAGTTTATCAACAGCAGGACATAATGTCTGGGAAATTTGTAATCGAAGGCTGCATGTTAGATTGTGACCCGACAAGGTACTTTAGGCTTTGGACTCAGCTAATTTCATAACATATGTCGAGCCAAACATACACAATGTCCGTGCGGCAAGTGAATACCTTGGAAATCTGGTTTGGGGGAAATTCTTGTAAAAATCAGCCAACTCTTTCTTGTGTGTACATTTGTCCTTCAATAAATCGTCACATTGTAAATTTAACAGTTCCATTAGGTACGTGGCAGCTACATTTGTCGAGTGCGCTACACCTGACTGAACCCTCAGATTCTGTACTGACAGCGCCATTTATATAGGCAACTTGGTACTACATGCCCGAGGTCGCATGCACTGCAGGTCTCGCTCCCTGCTGAAATATGTCACAACTCTCGAAGCTGTCTTCCTCTGAAATAATCTCTACTAGTCTAAAAAAGCATAACCAATATGTCTATGTATACTCTATAATTGTTTTTAATCACTAATTTACTATTTTAGAAACTTACTATCCACTCTTGTATGAAGCATTGGCTTGGTAAATCTGAATCTGATTCTGTGAATGCATACAACTGAGAAGCATGACAACGCAATAAAACCAGCATTTTACCATTCTCGGCCAGTTTCACTTTCTGTTCTTTAGCCAAATTCTGAAACAAATACAATCACAAATTAATATCAGTATTCTTTAGGTTAAATACAGTTTTATTAGAATTAGCTTATTTTCTGTTGTGTTATGCCACTCAAATCTTTACACCTTTCAATCACTCACATTAACTTAACAAAATTCTGACAAACTGACTTAACACTTTGTACTTAGAAGCTAACACTTCTGAAAGATCTGTCACACTGCTACTATTCAGCTGTACTGAAATATGCTACCTCCATTCTATAACTATTTACTAAGAGTATAAAAATTAATCTTAAGCATGGAAATACATGTCTTAAACCTATGTAATTAAAAGCACAACATATATAATAACTAGGGATCAGATTTTGATGAAAAGTCATCTTTTTTCTAAATCGTCATAGACGATGCTTATTGGAAATAAGTGAATTCTGGAACAAGTTTTAGATATATATGGTTTTTATAGGTCATCAAAATGCATTTCCCCCCCCCCCCCCCCACAGTTTTATAAGGTCATTTTTCAACATTTATATGCATTTTCCGGTAATTTTCTTTCTTTTTCATGAATTTATAGGGCATTTTCATCTGTGGCCCGCCTTCGGGGGGACTGGATTCGATTCCTGTGCTGGACCTGACCCTGACCCATGGGCTCTTTGGTTTTTTTTTAAAATAATCTGTGATTAAATTTTCATTTATATCATCATTTATTATGAAATAGTAACTTTGTGAGTGTGGTAAACATGTAATTAACACCGGTCAGCGTCCTAGCAATGCTGGTGAATTTATTATGCATCAGTTCGAGGAATCGCTGATTACATCATGCAATACATGTGGATTGATCAGTCAGGACTTCAGGAGCTAGAAGTGTCACAGTAAGGATCGTAGTTTGTGAGGTGTGTAAATATGTTGTGTTGTGGTATTGAAATGCTGAAACAAAAACAGTCAACTGCGTCCCATTTGAAACAGTATGTTTCCGGGTTTGGCGGAAACATATTCTCTACTGATGGAACTGTATTGTTCTGTCAAGTGTGAGAAATTAAAGTCGCTGCAGATAAACGGTTCACTGTACAACATGCTGGGCACCAAAAACATTTGCAAGCTCTTTAAAATGTGGAGGGAAAATAAAAAACACAAGCGTCTCAGTTACTGTTAAAGAAACGGCTTCGAAGTCAAGTAACAAGTCATCTTACTTTCATAAAGAATTAAGTGAAGTGTCTGTTAGTACAAATATTCCGCTAGGTAAATTAAGTTATTCTAAATTACAAGATTTTCTTGATCGTTACACTGGTCATTCAATTCCAGATGAATCAACTTTGTGTAAAAGTTACGTACAAAAATATTATCAAGACACATTAAACCGAATACGTGAATATGAGAAAAAAATATATGTATCAATTGATGAGACAAGTGATTTAGAGGGGCATTATGTAGCCAATGTAGTGATAAGTACGCTAGAAACTACTAGTGCTGGACAAATGTTTCTTCTAACCTTAGAGGTTATGGAAGCTGTTAACCACTGTCAGATATGCAAACTGTTCGATAAGCCCATGTGTTTATTGCGGCCTAGTGGAATACAGCATGACGTGTTCCTCTTCCTAACAGACGCAGTGCCCTACATGTTAGCGTGGCAAAATCGATCCAATCATTTTAGAGGGTTCATGTTACGTGTTTGACCCATGCTTTTCATCGAATTGCGGAACAGGTCAGATCAACACTAATTTCTACAGTAAAGAAAATATTTCTGAAAGCGCCAACCTGAACTATGTGTTTCAAAGAAAAAGCCCCTAATATAGCTTTGCCCCCGGCACCAATTTTAACACGTTGGGGTACATGGTTAACTGCGTGTATGTACCACTGTGACAATTTTGAAATAGTGAGAGAAGTGTTGAATAGTTTTGATAGGGTAGATTCTAAGGCAATTGAGACCACAGAGGATCTGTTTTCTGATACTCAAATTCAAGATAAATTAGCTTTAATTAAATAAAAATTTGCATTTTTGACGGATACCATAACCCACCTAGAAGAACATGGCATGACATTGCATAAGTCGATTGAGTTAGGATTGCGGAAGAGAGGATACAAAATGTAAAAGGTGAAATTGGGGACAGAATTAGATAGACACTAAAATCTGTGCTGGACAAAAATAAATAATACCAGTTTGTCAGACTGCCGATATCTTGCCAGGAAAAACTTCAGAACTGATTTTTTTTTAACACGACTTAACAGGCAGTGACAGTGTTTCTCAAATATGCATCTATAACATCTGTGGAAGTGGAGAGAAGTTTCTCAAAGTATAAAACGGTTTTAACTGACAACCACAATTTCTTTGCTTTTGATTACTTGATGATGACCATGGTGGTGTACTGCAACGCTAAGTTTTGGCTAATGGGTACAGTAACTTATTTTTTAATATTTTATAAAATTGAAAACGACCTGATAAATTTTCAATTTATTTACCATTTAGTAGCAATAATTGCATTATTTACTAAGAAAGTTAATTTTAAAATGTGGTTATTCGAACCATATATTCAGTATTTGTCTGTGACAGTTATTAATTTATTAAGAAATTGTTAATTTTTGTTAGGTCATTTTTTTTTTTTTTTTTTTTTACATTTTATGTGCATTTTTTTTACATTTTAAGGGCATTATACAGCTCATTTTTAGAGAATTTTTAGGTCAACAACTTCCAGGCCCTAATAATAACATATATAACTACAATTCCTTGTTGAAAACAGTGGTTATAATAAATTAAATTTAAAGGGAGTCGATTAATGACACTAAACAAATATGACACTTAAAAGTAAGTGTTGTTTAGTGTCCTTAATCGACTCTCTTTTAATTTAATATATAACTAGCTTCATTTTCTACGTAATATATAATAGAATCTATACAAAGTATGGAAAGCTCCATATATACCAAATACAAAATATTACGTAACATCTCTGCCAAAGTTTGCAATGTATAATCAATATACAAGAGCGGTTCAGGATGGGGTATTTGAAGAGCTGCATATGTTCTATATGGATGAAAGAAGCAAAATATGAAAGCATGCTACTCATTCTTCTGTAGAGAATTATGAAAGTTTTCATTTTCTGTGCTCCTTATCTGAAGTACAGGAAATATTGTATTCAAGGCAATAATTCAATGTATTTCATAGAAATATGCATTCTGAGAGAATTAGAATTACAAAAACTGTATTTTTAGAAAAATGGTCTCCCTGTGTATGAATAGCATATCTCTAAAATGAAAAATTGGATAAATAACATATTTCATTACACTCCCTTTAATTCATAAAATGGTTCTTTGATTTTGATTAAAATATATATCATTTATATTGGCAAGGAATTTCATTTCATTAAATATTGCATTTGTAAACCAACCTAATTCTGACTTGCAGTGCAGTATACTCACCATTAAATGAAAAGAGAAACCCCTACATTTCTCAATTTCACTGCATCCAATGTCTTTAGATGGATTTTGAAGTGCAGTATTAAGCAATGCCAGCCTTGCTATGGATCTCTGAAAGTAAATTTCACAGCCCTTCCAGACAGTCAACAACTCTCTGCCTATACGCCTGCCAACACACAAAACATTATTATAGTACACAGAAATGTATTTAGAAGTCAATTTCCGGGGGATGGGTTCCAAAAAATCTACACTGAATTATTTGCTTTTAATAAAGAATTAATCAGGGATGTGTTTTATCATGTTAGCAAAAAATAAAAACACATGTAATATATAATATAACTAATGAAGGTACTAAATATTTTAAGGTACTACCAACAGATCTAAAGGGATTGTCTGACAAAACTGTTTAAGAAAGGACTCAAGAAATATCTACTAACACACTGCTTTTACAATTCATAGGAATTTTTAATAAACAGTACTAATATGTCTTAAACACATTAACGAAGATGTAGTTATGCTGCACATTTAAAGTGTCATTTTTGTTCTGACATGCATAAATTTATAAGTATCCTACTCATGGACTTTTCTTCTTTGTTAACTGGTTGTTTGTTATCAATGATGCACAACAATTATTTGTATTCAATAATGTGTTCTGTATAACTTACACCTGGTTTTGTGTGCTTCATTTTAAATTATTATCATAATTATTAATTACCATTTATTAATATTGATGTGTCTACTATCACTAATTGTATCATTGTAATTATTTGTATCTTATCCATTATAATTGCTTCTGACATGATCATCAATAACACAAACTGTGTATATTGTATGATTGAAAATAAACTAAACTGAACTTGACATGACTTTCTCCACCCAAGCTTCTACAAATTGTACTACCGGAAGTTGAACGCTGTCACCCGGAAGGACAATCGCTCTATTTGTGTTTTGAAACTTACTGTACATCAACCTCCTAATATTTTACTCCTTTAACTGACCAGATAAGACCCGATAAGGAACTTTGCTTTCTCGCTTTGCCATGTAGTACATACACAAAAAAATATCACTATAAGCTACATAAAAAAATATTTAGCAGCAGTACTTGTATTTCCATTATGATGGAGTTCATGCAAGTTCAATAATGATTATAATTATCTTTTTCAACCTTTGTAACAGTGAATGCAAGTTCAGATACATAAATATATTAGTCAATTTTGGAAGAAGTTTGCTTTAATTACACTCTAAGTGCAAGCATATAAATGTACAGAAGTCCACACCTTATTCATCAAGCCATCAACCAGCAACAGAGGGAACATGACACCAATGCACCAGTCAACATACAGCTGACGATGGAAACAAAGGCTTCCAAAACATGTTCTGTTAAATTAAGATATAAGTGAAGCAAACTGCCGAAAATAGATTCATAATATAAATGACTGCAATCTCTTTATGAATAAGTTTTGAATAAAATCTTAAGCAATGGAATTGCTAGTGCACGATACTGGATATCACATTCACAATATAACAGGCACAAATGAAGTCTTGACCTCAAAACAATTGTTCTTTTGCACTGGACATGAACTGTCAATAGCAGAAGATATACGACAATGTAGTTCTTAATTAAAATGTATTACTAAAGATTAAAGAAAATGATGACCAGCATACTGAGATATTGACAGCAGAATTACCTGCTAATCCTTGTGTAAAGATTGCATTACAATCTGAATCACACCTCTTGTGCATGCCATTATTTTTCACACTTTACTATGTGTCATATTATGAATTCCTTTCCATTTCTTAATTTTCAGGATTTTGCTATTATTTTGGAAAAGTAACAAAAAAGTAGATAATTCATGACTAATTTCTCTAAAATAACAATTTTATTGTTGCTTATGACATAAATAGCATCCTATTTAACCTAGAGTGAAAATCCTGCATACTTGGTAAGTGGAATAATATAAGCATTCAACGTCAATTCATTTTTCATCCTATAGTAACTTTTATGTTCAGAACATTTTTTCAGAAATCAAAACTAAATCAACATTTTCCTCAAACATTTGAAGAGGGCATATAAAGGAAACTAACTAGAAAGTAACTCCACATAATTAATAACTGGAAAGTCATTTTTAAGAAAATTTCAATGTGTTTTGTAAAGATATGTCTGATATTTGTGAAGTGAACTAATCTTGAGCACTCCTTTCAATGCACATTTATTACAGTTAGTATTGCATACATAATATTTCCAAAAATCATGAGGTGTTTATTTTTTTTTCTTTGCCTGCTTCAGGCCAAGTGCTACCCATGACAGATTTGTTTCTTCAATCATATCACTCTTATCACTTGTCTCCAACGCTATATCATCAGATTGTTAAACAGAATTTGAAGAACTTGGTGCATGAATCGATTATGTGCCAAATGATTTTAATTGATTACAATACCTTTAATTTTAGCATCTACACATCCTATTTCTGCCATGTTTTTTTTTTCTACACTGGTTCCTTTCACAATCACTATATCATAATTCATTTACTATCTGCTTAAGCAAATACAATGATTCATAGCATCGTTAAGTCAAAGATATGTATGTGCACAGAAAAAATGACAGTCCTTATATTGTGACTTTGTAGGTTCGCAGAATGAAAAGTCAAATTTGCAGAAATTCAAAATGTTCTTTATTTTCGTAGAAATACTCTGTTCAATCCTTACATAACAGAATTACGTAACATACACAATGTACCAAGGTCAATGACCACAACAGTGTTCTGTATACATCTGCTTAAAACACTCCTCTTACGTCTGTACTTACAGCTGTTTACTACTCCACTCTGTTTATGACTCGGCTCTTGGTGAGTCGTCGCCTTCTTAAATACCTAAACTAATAAATTCAGACTGTTCCGGAAAAATTAAGAAACCGAATAACCTCCATCATTCAAGATGTCACCAGAAATTTCCGTTTATTTCAATTTGTTTGTTTCGGAAGACCTTTATCTGCCGGCTCTTTGTGAACACAAGCAGCGCTATCGTAGATAATGGGTTCGCAACACTGCTCCCTCCTCAAGGCTGGTCGTCCCAAACAGCACCATCGTAGCGGGCCAGACGATCCAAGTGTACCATCAACATCTTCCCTCAGGGTACATTCTGGATGCGGTAGACCACATCCTCTTCACCATCCGGTACGGTGCTTGCCAAGGCTGTTAATATTCGGGCAGCGTCCCTTGGTCTGAGTACGGTGATACAACCAGACCAGGCCATCTTGCTGGAACCCTTGGCTGTTGGCTTGCCTGTCGTATCGGGTCTTCATGTGGTAGCTCGCCTTCTGGATGTTCTGACGAGCCATCTCATGCATTTCGTGGAGATGGTCCACCAGATTCTCCACATCTCGGTTGCTGGCTGTTTTGCGTCCGGGGGGCTTCCAAAAGCCAGATCACAGGGGGACGAATCTCTCGGCTGAACATTAAGCTGTCTGGCGTCATCCCAGTGGTGTCGTGTGTTGACGAGCAGTAGGCCAGCAAGAACAATGGAGCCTTGAGTCCCAGTCTCGCTGATGGCTGGCCACGACCTTCCTCAAATGCTCTTCTAAGGTCTTCATGTATCTCTCGACCATGCCGTCCGACTGCGGGTGTAGGGGTGTTGTGCGGGTCTTGTTAACCCCAAGTCTTTCTAGTGCCTCCTTCATCAGGTTGGATTCAAAATTGGTGCCCTGGTGGCTGTGGAGCTATAACGGCACCCCAAATCGGCAGAACACTTGCTTCATGAGGCAGTCTGTGATGGTCTTCACCTCCTGATTCGGAATGACATACAACTCCGGCCACTTGGTGAAGTAGTCCTCGACCACCATCAGGTACTTGTTGCCTCAGTGGGACACTGGGAATGGTCCAGCTATGTCGACGGCAATCCTTTCGGAAGGCAATCTAATGTTGCACTGCTGCCGAAGTTTGTCGATCGTCCGGTTTGTTCCCAGTATCCTCCTGAAGTACCGGTGTGCACAAGACTTCCGGGACCTTACTTCAGGGCAGTACCAATTGTTCTCTTTGCGTCTTCCCATCAGGCGATTCCCATAACAGGATCATGCCCTCTCTTGTCTTCAGTGAGTCCCATTGGGCCCAGTATGACTTGTAAGTGGCGCTCCTCGGTGCAATGTCCGCCCAGGTTGGTCTTGTCCCTGCCTCCACTTCTCTCAAGAGTGGCCTCAAGTCTGCTCCGCCAGCTGCTCTCACCTAAGTCCTGCGCTATCCCAGCCATCCGCAGGCACTGCTGTGACTACTCGGACTGCTGCGGCACGCTGCTTCTCTTCCACTCTTGTGCATTGGCCGCACTCCTCTGGGCAGGGTCTTCGGGACAAGGCATCTGTGTTACCGTGGCTTTTCCCTCTATGATGTTCAGAGGTGAAGTCGTACTCCTGCAGCCTCTGAGCCAACGTGCTGTCTGGCCTTCCAGGTTTCTAAAGCTCAGTAGCCAGGTTAGGGAGGAGTGGTCAGTCCTCAGGTGGATTGGCTGACTGTACAAGTACTTCTGGAAGTGCCCCTACCGCCAGTAACTCTCTGTCTTGGATAGCGTCTTGCTGTAGTAAGCTATCACCCGCTCATGGCCGTCCTGGACTTGCGACAGGACGCCTCCAATGCAATGGTCGCTGGCATCGGTGTCCACGATGAAGGTGCCGCCTATTTGTGGAAATCCCAAAATTGGGGAACTGCAAAGTGTCTTCCTCAGCTGCTGGAAGGTGCCCTCGGCGTCCTAAGTCCACGCATAAGACCTATGTTCTACTGTCAAGCGGTTGAGGGGTTTGGCAATGCTGGAGAACCCCTTGATAAAACAGCGGTAGTAGCTGCACAGCACCAGGGTCTTCTCCAGGTCTGTTGCCACTCCGGTTGGTGAGACTATGTGGCCCATGAAGTTGACTTCTTTGCGGAAGAGCTGGCACTTCTTTGCATTTAACTTCAAGTTGGTCGTCTGCAGCCTCTGCAACACCTTGTACAGGTTTTCCAGATTGTCTTCGAAAGCCTTACCGACGATGATGTCGTCCAGGTATAGCAGGCAGACGTCATAAGACAGCCCTCTCATCACAGACTCCATTAGGCATTGGAAGGTAGCTGGTGCGTTGCAGATCCAAAGGGTATAACCGTGAACTGCCAAAGCAGTGTCGAGAATGCGATCTTTTCTTTGTCTCTCGGGTCCAGAGCTACCTGCCAACCCGACTTCAGGTCCAGGGTCGAGAACCACTGTGCACCAGCTAGCATGTCCAAGATGATGTCAAACCGGGGTAAGGGGAAACAGTCCTTCCGGGTGACAGTGTTCAACTTCCGGTAGTCAACACAGAAGCAGTTCATCGGTGTCACCAAGACTACAGGGGAACACCAAGGGCTGTCAGACTCTTCAATCACTTCCCTGGATTTAATGTCATCTACCACATCCCGTACCGCCGCTTGTTTTGCCAACGGAACGCATCGAGGTGGTTGCCAAATAGGCCGGGTGTCTCCGGTGTCGATGTGGTGGAGCACTCGGTCCGTGCGGCCGTAGTCGCTGTCGCCTTGGCTGAAGACGCGCTGGTATTGACTCAGCAGTTGTCGAACTTTCTCCCGTTGTTCTGCGGTCAGGTGATCGGCCGCCCTCTCCAGTAAGCCTTCCAGCCGGGGCCCTAGGTGTTGCGCCATAACCGGTTTGTGTGTCTTCTCGATTGCTGTCACGCTGACCACGGGCTCGCACATCACCAGCTCCGTTCCGGCCTGGACGTCGTTATCGGTATCTATCAGGCTGAGCAGCCTCACTGGTACCTCTTCTGGGCACGGCAATAATGTCCTGGCTACACATAGCCCGTGCACAGGCGTCTTCAGGTCCAGCATCATGTTCTTCGTCCGCTGGACTTCCAGTCGCGCCATCACCACCTCACTTCTTGCATGGAGACGTCTTCCTTTAAGATGACCCTGCAGATTCCAAGGCGCTCTTCGGGTTGCCGGAGTATGACCTCTTCTCCATTGAGCCGCAGGATCTTCCTGCCGACGTCAACCGTTGCCTCGTGGCATCTGAGGGCATCCAGTCTTAGTATCACCTCCTCAGCCACCTTCGCGATGAACACCTACAGACGCACGGCACTCCGTCCCAAGGTAAACTTCAGTAGGGCCTCCTTCTCCACAGGCAAGGTGTCACAAGCTGGTATGATCGGCTCCGCTTCGTCGGCAAACCCTTGGCCATGTCAGGTCTGATGATGGTCAAGCTACCCCGGTGTCCACCAGCATGCGGCACGGCTTCCCTCTCACCTAACCGTCCGCGATTAGGCTGTCATCCATACACCGGCTGACGGCGCGCAGTGTAAATCGAAGGGAATGTGGTGATGGCGCCGACGTGCCCCTTGCCACGACCGCCCTCACTCATTTTCCGGTCGCTCTTCCTGGTGTGGGCAGTCTCTTTGCAAGTGTCCCGGCTGTCCACACCCCCAACACAGGCCACTAGGTCTTCGCCAGTGCCACTTGACTGGTCTTTGGTCTGCATCATAACGGATACTCCTTGTTCTGGAAGTCGGGGTAGCTGTCACCTTGGCCGCCTCCATCCTCAGTGCTGCTGTTAACGGCTCATGGATGGTTTTGTATACCTTGTTTCACGTAAGCTTGCCCGGTAATCTCTTAACGGTCACGTGACCTCATCTCCTCTCATTGGCTGCTGTTTGGTAGAGACTGTTTTGCGGTAAAAATTAGTTCGTTATTTAACATGGCGATATATCTTTATATGTTGAAAGAGAATTGTCAAATATTTACTTTCATAACTGTTTCAATTAAATATATTACGCAACAGAGTTAATTTATCTGAAATGCATGTTAATTCTTAAACAAAGTAAAGAGGAGGTTCCTTTGCATCTAGGCCTGCCTTTCTGATTACACAAGAGCACGTGCTTTAGCGGTAGTGAATTACATATATTTGTTTATATGAGTTTTATCACTGACCTTGTTCTGAACTGGATTAGTCATGTATTGTCATTAGAAGGTGTATGATTTTTGTATGATTTTATTTATCTTCCCGGCAATTATTACGAAATGTGACGGGAAGGCACCGCCTATGGCCTATGACGCGAAAGCATTAGCCAATTAGGGCGAGGGGGAGAGCTGTTGAACGCGGAGTGATACATTTCAGCCGGGCAAGGTTATATGAAACAGATATAAGATGCCGAGCATTGGGTGCTGACGAATCACCGTGTCTTGTACCCCGTCGACAAAGGTGTAGGCAGCATCTTGGGAAACGAACTCTGGTGGGAGGTCGACTAAGGCTTTACTGGCCAGCTGCTTGATTGCCAGGGCGAACTCCTGCAGCATCTCCCCTGGCTGCTGCGACCTAGCCTTCAGTTGACTGCGGTACGCTGCGGCTAAGCGGTGGTTTCCAAAGCGATTCTCCAGGGCCTCCCAGATGTCCTTGGGCGCCGCCGCTGTCTGGACCGCGTTCAGGACTTCTGCAGTCCATCCCTGGAGACTGGCTATTAGCTGTGCGGACTATTCCTCTGGTGACCACTTGTGTTTGGCCACCGTGTCGACTTGACGCGCGCAGATGTCGCATCCCGGCCGGTTGACCTTTAAATCCTTTAACCTCCTGCCGACGACGTACTCCACCATGGCATTCAGGGACTTTGTGCTGCTGTCGGCCTTTCCCTCCAGCTTGTTAACGTGGCTCGCCAGGTCATCGACACGCTCGTCCAACTCTGTGACGTCCTCCTTTACACTAGCCAACTGCTCCTCAAACTATGCGGCGAGGGCCTTTTTCGCAGCTTGCATTTCTGTGGTCAATTCGGTCATCTTCGCGGTCATTGTTGTGGCCAAGTGTTTTGCAGCTTCCATCTTTGGAGCGAGGCTGTCATTCGCCATCTTTATTTCTTTCAATTCCGCTGCCAGGTGGTTGGTTGCCGTTTCCGTCTTCATTGCTAACTTGATCATTTTCACAGTCATCATCACGGCCAAGTTGTTATTGGCCGTCTCCTACTTCTCTAGAATCTGTGCCAATGCAGCCTCCATGCTGAATATTCCACTTCCTGACACCAATTGTTACTTTGTAGAATTAAAAGTCAAATTTTCAGAACTTCAAAATGTTCTTTATTTTCATAGAAATACACTCTGTTTAATCCTTACGTAACAGAATTAAGTCACATACACAATGTACCAAGGTTGATGATCACAACAACAGCGTTTTGATTACATCTGTTTACAACACTCCTGTTATGTCTGTACTTACAGCTGTTTACTACTCCACTCTGGTTACGACTCCGCTCTTGGCGAGTCATCGCCTTCTTAAATACCTCATCTGATAATTCCAGACTGTCCCGGAACAATTAAGAAACCGATTAATCTCTATCATTAAAGATGTCACCAGAAATTTCCATTTATCTCCGTTTCGGCAGACCTTTGTCTGTGTTCTATCTTTATCTGCCAGCTCTTTGTGTACACAAGCCGCACTATAGTAGATAACAGGATCGCAACAATATACTAAAGCAAAATTTAGAGTAAACTCATATTCAATAAGATATGTAACATCACTAGTACTCATTAACTTATCTTTAACTCCTTTATCAGCTACTTTTGCTTCATCAAAAATTGAATCATTTTTTAATTTTTAAATAGGTCTTTTGTTTTATACTACAACTTCCTGTTTCATACATATTTATTAAAAATAATTACTGACCTGATTTACATCATAAGCAACAAAATCAATATCAAAACACTTCAGCAAAAAGCCATCAATTACTTTAATAGTGCAGCTCTATACAATGTATTAGTTTTCCTGAGGCAAGATTGGCATAATTCTCCATGTAGTATAGCAATTTTTACGTACATATTATTTGCACTAGACAAAGCAAAGATATTTAGCTCACTTATCTAAAAACTAAGCAGTAACAGATTGTTTTTCTTACCTGTGCTTAAAACCAGTAATAGTGTTAAATGAAGCTGCCAGATCTATTGGTGGTAGCATAAACATCTCCTTTCCATTTGGTAAGTCCTCACCACTTTGCCATTTTACTATGCCAGTTCGATAAGAAAGACCTAATTTACATAAGGTAGCAAACAAACTATTCAGTTTACTCCTTCTTTGGTGAACAATTTGCTTAGCCTTTTTGGAATCTGCTACCAACGGTTTTGAGATATCTCCGTATATTTCTATTATAGTTCCAACTAGAAAATCTGCAGACTGAGTCAAGTGACCATATGGGCAGCCTTCAATACTGCTCTGGCTTAAATCAAGGGCTTTTAGAAAGTACCTTTCACTCTTTGGTAACAGACCTGCTGTACTACCCATCTCTTTGGCTTGAAACTTGGGTCTCTGTAATTTAGGAAACAATAAAATCCTCATTAATACATTTGTTGAACAAGACTAAATAGAGGCAATTTAAACTAATACTCATCACGTATTAAACTATTGATATGACAAACTGATATGACATTGCTTAGTGTTTAATGGAAGATGAAATAAAGAGATGGGTTATACATTTCTTGATTTCTACTGTTTATTTAATAAGTAATGCTGATTAGCTGAGCCAAACATGTATAGAGGGAGAGAGTAAGGTAACAAAGATAGGAAATAATAATAGGTACATATATTAGCCTTAGAATTCGGAAGTCTTATAAATTTAGAAAAAGAGCAAATTGTGTTTTAAAGAGTGTTCATATTCAGTTAGATTTAAGGCTCCTTTTGCAAAGATGCACCTTATTAAAAGGAAAACTGACAAGAAGAAGATAAATATAAACATGAAAGTCATTATTTTAAAAGCAGTACAACAACATATGTACAAAAATGGAACTATTATCTGTTTCAAATGGGATGATATTTGTCCTTGGACACTGCTAGGTGAGCAGCCAATTGGAGTCCTTCGGTGTTGTCGTATTGCATTCCCCCTAAGTGGTGTGTGACGACTGCTAACCTAATCAATCTCTATTAAATACTATTCGCACTAATACAAAACTTCAGATTTTGACAAAACTAATTCATGTGGAAGGTAGAATAATTTATCTAACGTAACAGCAAAAACCCCATATTTTTAGATCAAATAGTTTTATTAACAGAAATAAATAAAGCACTATTATATTATAAAACAATCACTGCATAAGCACTGTAATGAATAGCATTATTGGTTGGCATATAGGAATGAACATATATTTATAATTACTTACAATTGAAGCGTAAATGTTTGACATGATGTGATAAAAGAAACTTTGAATAAGTATGGTGTTTTTTAAATTCAAGAGAGAGGAAACAGTACACTTCTTCCTGGCATGGCAGAACCTATCGGGTCACATTAAATCTTTGTTTACGAATGGTTCGTAATCTCTATTTACTCTAGAGTTTAAAGCAGTATTATTCAGTTGTTCTTCCATTTAAAAACTAGGTAAAAGTGAATGAGCTCAAAAGTTTTAATAGCATGAACAAATAAATATCAATATTTACCAACGCATCGTGAGGTAAAGCACTGTCATTGGTTGGTTTGTATGTGTGTACATATACTTGCAATTACTCAGAACTGAAATTTATACTATTGATATAGCGTGATAAAAGTATTACTTTGATAAGCCAAGGTGTTAAATTCAAAAACTTAGCAAACACTTCATTTGCTGTTTGTGGAATGTTGTATGCTTATATTTATGCATAAATGTTGGATAAGCAGTATTTATTTACTCTGGAGAGTTCAAATCAATATTATTCAGTTCTAATATTGTTTCAATATTATTCTTCAGAACTTCTTGAACTATTCAGTTCCATATTATTCTTTAGACTAAAGTACAGCAAGAGTTAAACAGTGGAATGGCTTCTTGTGGTGAATTTAGGGAGACGAGTCAAAGAGGAAGGTATTGCAAAGTCAGGCTCGAAATATTATTTTTAAGGTTCTTCAAAAAATTAGGCAATGAGGAATAAAGAAATCATCTCGATTTCACAAATGCTTAACAGCTTACTGCTGAAGTGTGTGGTAAGGTAAAGCAAGTGTGTCTCGCATTTGTGGAGGTGCAAGAAAATCTGATCCCAGTTGTGTCCAAAAGTTTGTGTTGCCCAGAAAACATGTTGGTCCTCCGAAGAGGGTTACAAATTTAAGCGACTTTGACAAGGAACTGTGACTTTTACATAGAACTGTGTTCAAATTTTATGACCAAAGTGAATTTCCAACTATACAGAAAGTAACTTGTACTCTTACTGCATGAGACATGCAGAAAACCTACAAGAAGACGATTTAAATAAAGAAATAAAATGTGACAAGATTTTGGAACCTATAATTGTACATTTGCAAGGCTCAGAGGATGAAGACAGTGACAATGACGAATTGTCTCTTGACATAAGTAAAATTGATAGCATTATGGATGAGCCACTGGCAGTTCCATTGGATTAAAAAGACAGGTAATTCATAAACTATAATTGTAATTATAGCATTTAAAAGTATACATAATTTGCAAAAATGCTTTTTTCCAATTTTGATTTTGGCAACTGCATCACTATTAAAGTTTGGAAAATTTAATTTGGTCACCCGTCAAGCGCCAAGTAGACCTATAAGTTTGTATGAGTGTACGAGAGAGGGAAATATAAAAAGAGTGGGCGTAACAAGCTGGCAACGCTGAGTGCTCTAGTACCTCTGATTGGCTGGACTCCAGAACTCTTCCCATTTGAAACACATAACAGTCACGCATTCAGATTAACATTAGTATTATTTTGAAAACTATGCAGCTCCAACTTCTTCTTTCGTGTCTACAATGCACCACATTACAATATTACCATAATTTATATGAGCCCTTCAATTATTAAGCATGCATACTTCAAAATGAAGTTAAAGAATAACAGGTTCACATATAAAACCTTATAACTCCAGTGGTCAATGACTAGAATGTTTTTCTCCATGGTCTACCTTAGGGGTAGCATGATAGCCTCTGATTCCCAACACCACAGATTCCAACCTGGCAGAGGATAATGGATTTTCTCACATGCAAAAATCCTTAGCCTGGCTTCCTTCGATAGGGAGGTAAAGCCTATGGTGTTGTGTCATAGCTAAATGGGGACACTGAGAACTAAAGCAGTTAAAAGCTTCCATAAATATATATTAAATAAAAAACCAGAATTGCTTAAGGAACATTAGAACATTTGAAAGGAAAATAATAAGGAAGTTCGTAATTAGAAAATTTAGTATAATTATGAAAATGATGAATTTAATTGCTTAACACACAATGGACAGATAGGAGTTATGATTCATGGAATATGTTTTCAAATAGGTCAAAATGGTGTACCCAAGAAAGCTAAAAGCAAGAATTTATTCTGCGAGAAGATGAAAACCCTAACAAAATACACTGAAGTGCTGAATATTACGAAGGTGATATAGAATAGCATGGCCAAAACTTATAAAGCTTTGTAACACTAATGATAACAATTATTAGTGTCATTACATTCAAAGCCTGCTACAGGGTAAGCTGTAACAGAAACAATTGAATTTTCAAAATAAAGTTTACATTTTTTAATGGAACATTATAGAATACTTCATAAGCCAAATTTCAGAATTATATGTACAGTAACTCACACTTAAATTAAAAAACAATTCCAAAAGCATTTCAGTTTTTCAAATTATTATATTTTTATTGTTATAAATTTTATTTATTTGTTTTTATTTTCTGTTCCATTTATACCCTGTCTTTAACTGCAATGGTCATATCAGCGGCTGCTCTTCTTTGGGACATACTGCCCACTGGCGATGGTGTTAAATTGTATATGTTGGGTTGCTGGTACTTTGTTTTTTTAATCATAGATCAGGTACACATTCACACTCATTCATAATTTCAGACTCTCAGGAAGATGGGGAAACATCTAGGTTGGAGAAAAATCCCCACCCCTAGCTGGAAATGGAACCCGGAACCCCTCACATGGCAGGTAGGTGCTCCGCTAACTGAGCTATGGGGCAAGTCAAATTTTATTGTTAAGGTGTTGCCAAACAATTTGGCATCTGGAGTTTTCAAATACCAGAATAAAAAGTGAGTCACTGCCAGGTTCTGCATGTTGGATTCTACAAGCACTTCTACTTCTGCACTGCTTAGTCCCACTGCTGAAGTACATTCACAATTTGCAGAAATTTGAAACACTATACACATGAATATACTATACTTTTTTAATTATGATGAGATTCTTATCAATTAATTGGTGAAGTCCTTTAAACTCTGAACCGGACATTCCATCGTCACTCTCAAGGTCTTCTTCCTAATAGTTGCAGTCACTGCTACTGCTACCACTGCTGTCTGTGATTACAATATCCTCAGTCTTATCTTCAACTATACATTCTTATTTCCAGTGCTCATTTTAAATTTTTTTCTACATGGCTGCAAAATCATGTTTAACCTCCAGATAAGTTCAATGTGGTTAAGACTGGCATGATAAGGACAAAGTCTTAGAAGCCTGCAAGTATTTCTCTATGCTAGGAATTGTGATCTGGGTTTATGCAAATGAAGTTGAATAATTGGAGTTTAAGCATAATTTCATCAAATTCAGTGCTTTTTTCACTAAACCTGCTCTTGATTGTCTTTTCATTTGATCTGATCCTGGGGCTTTCTCTGCATTGTGATAGCATGCATTGTCTTTCACAAATATTGAATTTGGCTCTAAATTAGGGATTTAACTTTGTCTTAAGTACCATACATAGTTTTCACTATTTATTTCAATGTTACAGTCCAAAGGCTCTTTGTCGAGACTTAAACACAGTCAAGGCATTAGGCACAAATCCGTTTTTACAGCTGCATGTGAAATAAGATGGCCTCATTTTGAAACTATGCTAATAGACCTGACATAGTCTCCCTGCCTTTAGGAGCTCGATGGCTGCTGTAAATACATGTCTCATCTTGACAACAATATGTCAGCTGTCACCCTTGTACTTTCTAAGGACAGTTAGAAAGGCTACTCTTTTGTTACATAGATCATGCTTTTATATTTGTGCATGTCTATTATTTCTTATTCTCTTTCATCTAAAATGCCATTCTCTAATGTCACAACCTGCTGCTCCCTTGAAAATTAATTTCCTCTTGTTAGTAGCAATAGTGATTTGGACACCAGGGGGATGTTTTGTTCCAAATGTAAAATTCATAACAGCTTATATATATTAATTATTGTTTTGATGAGTGTGCTTAATGTTTCCTCACTTTTATGTTATTTTCCACTTTAACTGTGTGCTGGGATACTGTCACTGTTTTTTTCCATTCTTTCCTGAACTTTTAACATTTCCTTTCCGTACTCTTTCGAGTTCTGCTCTGCTTCTTGCTTCATAAATATATAAACATTTGGAAGAATTATTCTTTTTTATGCAGCATTTAAACTTTCTATTGGCATTACTGAAAATCCGTAAATGCAAACTCTAAGTATGTACTTGTATAAAACTCCTCTCCAATTCTAAAGAACTTCTGCAGAACAAACACTGCCACTTTTGTAATTTGCACAATGTTCCCAAAGTCCTTAATAAAATTAGCCCACAGTTGTATTAGTAATTATGGAAAATTACAAAAATAATATAATAGTTACTACTAGTAAATATAGGTAACTTCAATGCCACTTATGTTAGAGTAAAGATAAAAAACTTCCAATATGAAAAGCTGTGATTTTGAAACCAATTTCTAAGTTTAGCAAGCAACAAATACTATACATTACCTGTTTCCGTGAACATAAAAATGGTTTATAACTCAAACTCTTAAATGGCTGCTTTTGATTCCTCTGTGGTCTTTCCAGGATATCTATGGTTGTATCAATCATTTCAGCTCCAAAGTTTGAAATGGCCAAGGTTACTGGCTGTTTTAACACGACCTGTTTAAAAAAAAAAAAAAAGTATCTCAGGAATATGCAGTTCTATAGCATGACTAAATGCTAAGCGGTAATAAATTATTGAAGTTTTGTTAGTTACAGAAGTATACATACTATTTTTCAGTTGATTTGAATATACAATGATATACAATTTTGCATGCCTTTTAACTATGCTGTGTTTACTCAGTTATAAAAGATATTTCATAGACCATTGACAATTCATCAAGTAAACCTTATACTGAAACATTTCATACGTTTTTGACTATTGTGATCTATGATATGTTAGAAAACTTTTCTTCTTTCTTTATTTAGCATACACTTACTAATGCAACTTAGTGAATTTATGTCATAAATATTTAGATGTATGTCCTTTATGTTGTGAATAAGGCTATAAGGTTTGCTGAAGATAAAATACAAAGTAGTTTTAAAAGCCAACAGTTTACTCTGTCCTAGTAATTTTATTAGGGACATTGCTAAAGGGCTAAGTTCTCTCAGTATCAAAATTAATTCTTCTCCAATTACTTTTAAGTTCAACAAGGACAAAATAAAATAGGTTAGGACTTTAACGTTGATACTTATTCTAGCATGTGAAATCTTAGTGTTGCTGACTCACATATTGATCAATGGCAGCTGAAAGGTCCAATCATCATTGTAAAAGTTTGAACTCAAATTACCATGCAAAAAGGACATAGAAACAATTAGTAGTGTTTGTTACTTTACAGCTAGGGCTATGCTGCAGTGCAAGAAAACATATTATTTCTATAAGGAATAGATTTGGATTATTTTGCATTCAACAGAATTAAAAGGAGGTTTGTTTACTATACTGTGCACTTATTTGCTCTACTGTACATTTTAACATCAGACATCACCACAATACAAAGCATGGAATAAATATCTAGTTTCAGGAATTAATTTTAGAAATAACTTACTGGTTAGTGCAAATTAACTGTTCTTTCACACTAGGTGTATGTGGGATGCACTATGAAAGGAAAGTCAGACTGAAAAATTCAATGCCATAGCCGGGATTTGACCTGTTCTTACAGGCTAAGTTTTGCTGTGACCACTGATTGCCTACTAATAAGTGTAACGAGCTGTATAATGTAATTGTAATAAACCCTGTACCAGTATCCATTGACTTCAAGAGTCACAGTTGTGTGTCTACTACAGGTTGATGAAATTTTAAGTGAGCTTAAAATTAATATCTGATTAGTGTCTCAGTAACTCAGTTAATCCTCATTAGTAACAAATGAAAATACCTTGAATTCAAGTGTGTTCATAAAGGACAAATATTGATCTCAATAAACATTACCAATTATTTCAATTCCTTTCTTGGAAGTGTTGAAAACAGTGTCCTTATGTTAAATGAAATTCAAAGGGAGTCGATTAATGATGCTAAACAAAACTTACTTTTAAATTTTTCCGGAACATGTTTCAGAGACTTTGCCTCTATCCTCAGCAGGCCATCGACTGGTTCTCATTGGTGTAGTTGACGATATTTTGTCATGGGTCTCCTCTGGTGGCGGTTCAAGGAACTTGCTGAACAAATCTTTCTGGGGGATGTCGAAATTGAATACTTTGTTCCTATTTTTTGAAATGAAGATTTGTTCCCATGTGGATAATTTTTGTTTTCCTGATGTATGTTTTAGTAGTTTTGGTTCTGGATTTATGTTGTGCTTTTTTCCCCAAAAATGTGTGGCAACTGCTGATTTTTCTAATTGTTTATATTTTATATTTCTAAAGTGTTCCTTTGCTCTTGTTTCTAAATTTCTTTTGGTTTTTCCTATATAAATTTGACTATAGTCACTGCATTCAATTTGATATATACCAGATTTTTTGTTAGATGGAATGGCATCTTTTGATGTTTCAGCAAATTAGGTTTTTTAAGGAGAAATGGTTGACAGGTGCTAATTTCTCCTTAATTTCTTAGGATCATCAATTTCTTACGATAGATGGAGCCTTAGCAGCAAATATTTATATTTGTGTAATTACCAATTATATTTTGTTTAAAGAAATTATTATATTATAAAGAAATTTAAAACACATTTAAGGAATTTCGACATTTCTTTGTCAGAAATTTTACTCAACCTCGCTGAATTACCGCTAGATGTCTTATCCCCAGAGAACAATTATCGCTGGAGCACCAAAGTTCTAGCCAGTCGACAACATCTTGATAAAGGCTTCAAGGGAGGCAAAATACATTGAAAGAAAATTTGTGGTATGTGAAATGCGGAGTATCTCAGTCGACTCATTGTACAATTTTAAATTTATATTTTCCTAACTAAAACAATGCATTAATACATTAATCATGAAGTGAATTTTGAAGGTTTAGAAAATATGATTCAATAAGGAAAAATTTAATTATATACCTCTCTCCAAAAAAAAAAATTCCTTGGAAAACTTGGAAGGTGTTCTAATATCCAATGTGGTTCACCACTAAAGCTGAAGAGATGCTACGAATATAGACAGTCACTCTTTTCACTGATAAAACCTTTAATTTTAAGAACTTACCTGATATTCTCTGATGTGTTTGTGTAAAGTCTTATGCACTTTTTTAATTGTTTCTCTAATAGCCCAATAACTTTTATCTTCCCAACGAAAAATTCTTACATAGTCTTTGAGTTTCTTCTCTATGGGAGTCCTCTGTTCTTCAATCATTTCATTAACAGTGTGACTGAACTGTTCATAATATTTATATACATTCCATAACATAAGCATTAGATCATCTGTAAAATTTGAAGAGAAAGAATTGGGTAAAATAGTAAAATAATTATATATATGCAAAATTATTAATGCTTTTCATTATCTCAGTAGTTCATTTTTAACATTTTTAATTTTATATCTGTAGGATTGAAACTAAAAACAATAGAGAGTAATACTAAAACCTTAAGCTCTTTATTAATCAATAACACAAAGATAACATCACATGCTAAGTTATTAGAAGTGATGATATAACATGTATTTTCAGTGTGTGTTTGGAGGAATTTAGTAACAGTGACGTCAAAATTAATATAAAAATTATTTGTGGTTGGTTTATTGACACTCGTCACTTACTTTTTCATATATTTATGAGAGACTAGTTTCAAAGGCCCTGGCCTCCATTTTCAATCTCTTCCCAACTGGCAAATGTTGTTATCTGCTCTCTCTGGTGGTGGAACTATGAACTTTTTTGTCAAATTATCTGCTGGCGGGATTTCAAAGTTCATTACGCGATCCTTATTTTTCCAGATGAATATGTTCTCCCATGTTGTCAATCTATTTTGGTTTATCACTGCTTTTAATAATTTTGGATTTGGATCAATGTCATGGTTTTCATTCCAAAAATGAAATGCTACTGCTGACTTGTCTTCTTGTTTCAATCTGATGTTTCTAAAGTGTTCTTTGACTCTGGTTTTTAAATTTCTTTTTGTTTGACCTATGTAGCATTTTTCACAATTCTTGCAATTTATTTGGTATATTCCAGATTTGTTACCTGAAGGAATTTCATCTTTTGTTTTTGAATTTAGTAATTTTAAAATTGAGTATCTATTAGTAGGTGCCAAGATGATATTTTGTTCCTTGAATATCTTTTTAAATTTATTAAATGTTTTTGGATGATATGTGAATGAACTGAATATGCTGTTGCTTTCTTTTTCTTTAATAAATGTGGTTGTTTCCTTAATGGTTTTCTTTAGTTTAGATTTTCTAATTTTCTTCAACACCAAACTTTTGTTATATACGTTTTCTTCTGCTATGTGTATTATTGCTTTTTGTTCCTTGAAATATTCTTCTTTTTCCATGGGTATGTTGACTAGTCTGTGTGTAAGGCTGTTTATTATTGCATGTTTATGTGTAATTGGGTTGTGGCTATTATTTTTTATATAATTTTCTGAATGTGTTGGCTTCCTGTAAATTCCAAATTTTATTTTTGTATCATTCCTGATGATATTTAGATCCAAGAAAGGTAGTTGTCCATTGATTTCCTTTTCTATTGTGAATTTGATAGTCCTTTCTTGCAGATTGAGTAATTTTAATGCATCATCTAAATGTTTACTTGGTACAATTGCAAAGATGTCGTCAACATATCTATACCAAACCTTGAAGATCAATGGGAAGGACTTTTTAATTTGTGTTTCAAATGCACTCATAAATAAGTTAGCCAAAAAAGGTGAAAGTGGATTGCCCATTGATAGTCCTGATTTCTGCTTGTAGTGTTTTCCATTAAAGCTAAAGAAGTTTTGTTCAATGCATATTTTTGTTAGAGAAATATATTCTTCTGCTTCTATTGCTTCCATATCAATTGTAGCTAGCCATTTTTTTTAACACAGTCTGCAATTTTTCTGTTGGTATGCTTGGAAATAAAGATGTGACATCAAATGAAACCAGTCTGTCATTTTTGTCCAAATTTATATCTTTGATTTTTTCTACTAAATCTAAAGAATTTCTTAAATTTGTACTTTCAAATTTTGGAAAACTATTAAATTTACTTAGTAACCATTTGGCCAAATTATATGTGGGGGCATTTATGCTACTAGTAATAGGTCTCATGCCTTTCCCTGTTTTATGAATTTTTGGCAGCCCATATACTCTTGGTAATGTTGGATTTATCTACTTTAATTTTGTGCAATTCTTTTTTGTTGATTATTTTGCTCTCTTCTAGCGTTTTATTTGTGGTTTCAATGCAGTACTTTAATGGATTAGTTTCTACTTTTTGGTAATTACTGTCTTCTAACAAATCTTCCATCCTCTTTGTGTATTCTTCTTTTTCCAGAATTACTAGTTTATTTCCCTTGTCTGCTTTAGTATAAATAACCGGTTTCTTTTTAAGAGCTTTTATGATTTGGTTACTAAAATTCTTTTTCTTTTCATTTTTAATCTCTTCTACTATTTTGGAGCATTTGTTTTTTACTGTGTTTTTACTTTCTTCATTAAGTGTTTGTGTAGCAATTTGGATGTCAGCAATGTAATCTTCAATTTGGTTGGAATAATCTACACATGTCTTTAAACCTAGATTCAGCATATTCAGTTCTGTTTTTGTAAAATTTTGGTTTGATAGGTTTACCACATTGTTTAGATGATCTTTTAGGTTATGTTTGTCTTTTTGATATATCTTTTTAAAAGTGCCTGCTTTCTGGCATAAATTTTTTAATTTATTCTTTAACTTTGCTGTTTTTGTCTTCATTTTTCTATTAAGATATGCTAATAAATTGTTTTCAAAATTTTCCCAAAATATACTTCCTAATTGTTTGGTAAGTTTTTGATGCAAATTGTACAATTTTATTTCTAGCGTGTTTTTATTTCCATAGTGTTTATTCTTTTCTACAATTAATACTTTTCTCTCTGCTGCTCTTCTTTTAGACAACAAAAAGCAGCAGAGAGAAAAGTATTAATTGTAGAAAAGAATAAACACTATGGAAATAAAAACACGCTACAAATAAAATTGTACAATTTGCATCAAAAACTTACCAAACAATTAGGAAGTATATTTTGGGAAAATTTTGAAAACAATTTATTAGCATATCTTAATAGAAAAATGAAGACAAAAACAGCAAAGTTAAAGAATAAATTAAAAAATTTATGCCAGAAAGCAGGCACTTTTAAAAAGATATATCAAAAAGACAAACATAACCTAAAAGATCATCTAAACAATGTGGTAAACCTATCAAACCAAAATTTTACAAAAACAGAACTGAATATGCTGAATCTAGGTTTAAAGACATGTGTAGATTATTCCAACCAAATTGAAGATTACATTGCTGACATCCAAATTGCTACACAAACACCTAATGAAGAAAGTAAAAACACAGTAAAAAACAAATGCTCCAAAATAGTAGAAGAGATTAAAAATGAAAAGAAAAAGAATTTTAGTAACCAAATCATAAAAGCTCTTAAAAAGAAACCGGTTATTTATACTAAAGCAGACAAGGGAAATAAACTAGTAATTCTGGAAAAAGAAGAATACACAAAGAGGATGGAAGATTTGTTAGAAGACAGTAATTACCAAAAAGTAGAAACTAATCCATTAAAGTACTGCATTGAAACCACAAATAAAACGCTAAAAGAGAGCAAAATAATCAACAAAAAAGAATTGCACAAAATTAAAGTAGATAATCCAACATTACCAAGAGTATATGGGCTGCCAAAAATTCACAAAACAGGGAAAGGCATGAGACCTATTACTAGTAGCATAAATGCCCCCACATATAATTTGGCCAAATGGTTACTAAGTAAATTTAATAGTTTTCCAAAATTTGAAAGTACAAATTTAAGAAATTCTTTAGATTTAGTAGAAAAAATCAAAGATATAAATTTGGACAAAAATGACAGACTGGTTTCATTTGATGTCACATCTTTATTTCCAAGCATACCAACAGAAAAATTGCAGACTGTGTTAAAAAAATGGCTAGCTACAATTGATATGGAAGCAATAGAAGCAGAAGAATATATTTCTCTAACAAAAATATGCATTGAACAAAACTTCTTTAGCTTTAATGGAAAACACTACAAGCAGAAATCAGGACTATCAATGGGCAATCCACTTTCACCTTTTTTGGCTAACTTATTTATGAGTGCATTTGAAACACAAATTAAAAAGTCCTTCCCATTGATCTTCAAGGTTTGGTATAGATATGTTGACGACATCTTTGCAATTGTACCAAGTAAACATTTAGATGATGCATTAAAATTACTCAATCTGCAAGAAAGGACTATCAAATTCACAATAGAAAAGGAAATCAATGGACAACTACCTTTCTTGGATCTAAATATCATCAGGAATGATACAAAAATAAAATTTGGAATTTACAGGAAGCCAACACATTCAGAAAATTATATAAAAAATAATAGCCACAACCCAATTACACATAAACATGCAATAATAAACAGCCTTACACACAGACTAGTCAACATACCCATGGAAAAAGAAGAATATTTCAAGGAACAAAAAGCAATAATACACATAGCAGAAGAAAACGTATATAACAAAAGTTTGGTGTTGAAGAAAATTAGAAAATCTAAACTAAAGAAAACCATTAAGGAAACAACCACATTTATTAAAGAAAAAGAAAGCAACAGCATATTCAGTTCATTCACATATCATCCAAAAACATTTAATAAATTTAAAAAGATATTCAAGGAACAAAATATCATCTTGGCACCTACTAATAGATACTCAATTTTAAAATTACTAAATTCAAAAACAAAAGATGAAATTCCTTCAGGTAACAAATCTGGAATATACCAAATAAATTGCAAGAATTGTGAAAAATGCTACATAGGTCAAACAAAAAGAAATTTAAAAACCAGAGTCAAAGAACACTTTAGAAACATCAGATTGAAACAAGAAGACAAGTCAGCAGTAGCATTTCATTTTTGGAATGAAAACCATGACATTGATCCAAATCCAAAATTATTAAAAGCAGTGATAAACCAAAATAGATTGACAACATGGGAGAACATATTCATCTGGAAAAATAAGGATCGCGTAATGAACTTTGAAATCCCGCCAGCAGATAATTTGACAAAAAAGTTCATAGTTCCACCACCAGAGAGAGCAGATAACAACATTTGCCAGTTGGGAAGAGATTGAAAATGGAGGCCAGGGCCTTTGAAACTAGTCTCTCATAAATATATGAAAAAGTAAGTGACGAGTGTCAATAAACCAACCACAAATAATTTTTATATGTATTTTCAGGCTTGAAAACTGTATCTTTTTTAGTATGTAAATACAGCACAATATTTATTTATTTATTTATAGATGAGTCGTATTTATTACTCATTGGCTTCACTTACGTACCTATTTTGAGGACATGTTTCGCAAACCATCGTTTGCATCTTTGGCTCTTATGCAACTAAAGCTTGATCCAGTGGTGTGGCTAATTTTGGAGTCACTGCTGCCATCTGTTGATTTAGTGATGAACTTAAATGTGGGATTCTCTTCTGGCGGGATTTCAAAGTTCATTAGTTGGTTTTTATGTTTTTCTATGTATATTCTCTCCCATATGACATGTTTAAAAAACAATTACAACATTGAAAACCTACTTAACAGTAATAATACTGATAAGATAAAACCAGAAGGAAAGTCAGGCATTTATTTACAAGATTAAGTGTAAAGACTGTGAAAAAATTTACATAGGGAGGACAAAAAGAAACACAGGCACTAGAAAGAAAGAACACTTCAGGCACTTAAGATACAAAAATAGTGATAAGTCCGCAATAGCAGCTCATTTCTGGTCTGAAAATCATGGAATTGAAGATAGCAAAGAATTACTAAAATATGTACAAAAACATAGTGAACTTGTCATATGGGAGAGAATATACATAGAAAAACATAAAAACCAACTAATGAACTTTGAAATTGCACCAGAAGAGAATCCCACATTTAAGTTCATCACTAAATCAACAGATGGCAGCAGCAACTCCAGAATTACCCACACCACTGGATCAAGCTTTAGTCGCATAAGATGCAAATGATGGTTTGCAAAACATATCCTCAAAATAGGTACGTAAGTGAAGCCGATGTGTAATAAATACGACTCATCTATAAATTAATAATTATTTCGCTTCACTGTGGTGTTCCAATACTGTTAAATCTCGACAGCACAATATGTTAAAATCAATGATACCTACTTTGTTTGGTAGAGAACTGCATATGCTGCACATGACAATGGAAACTTAGCAGTAAAGTTAACCTCGTCTTGAACTCTCCTAAAGTCGAATATTCCATAAATTCTTTTAGGTTTTTCAGAACGTCCTCTGTAGTTGTCTCCTTTCCTCCTGGCTTTCCATTTACAAAGTCCTCTACTACTGAATATAAGAAGAACCACCATTTTGCTGCTTGTTGCTCAATTCTAAAGAAAATGTAAAATCTCTAGGTAGGTACTGGTAGTAGTAACAATAAAAGAAAACATCATAATAAATAACCAGATTAATTGAATGTCAAATATACTGACACTACCTCATTTACTTCTGAAACATTAGAACATATTTAAGGAACAAATGTTCCCAAAAATTTTAATTTTTCTAAAGAATGTGAGATACTATAAACCTAACTGATATTCAATTGATGTGATTAACCTCACTGTTCAATAACGTGCAATTATTAGCGAATATAGCAAGAGTTTAATACTTGTTTTAGTAGCATAAGTCATGACAAAAAGAACAATTCCTAGCACAAGTATTGCATATCTGCAGGCATTTGCCATTAATGAGTATGGAAACCTGGAAATAATCTGAAGCAAGTTCTGTGGGATTTGAGTTGTGGACCCCCTCTTCAATGGACCAAGCCTTAATCACCTTGCCTGGCCACAACACACATGTATGCACACACAAACAGATATTTGTATTTAGAAAGGCAGAGTCAAACTGAAAACTTCAATGCCACAGCCAGTATTTGAACCACAGATCTCCCGGTATCCATCCGGTTGCTCTTAACCACTGAGCTACCATGGCAAATGCACCAGTATGACAAATTCTCTGACTCACATCTTTTTTCCTGCAGTAAACCACTAGGAATCCTCATATACACTAATGGCAAATTAAATAAGTACTTTAAGTCCTGGGCTTTATAGTCCAACCACTATTAGATCAATCAATGGAAATTAATTTTACTTTTAGACTAGCGTGTGTAGGTCAAAGTTTGGAAAGGTAGAGTCAGACTGAAAGTGGTTCAAATCCCAGTTATGGCAATGCATTTTTCAGTCTGGATCAACCTGTCCAAACTTTGGCCTACACATGGCTAGTGCGAAGAAAATTAATTTCCAGAAATTTGAATACATCAACAGCTAAACAATACAGACGTACCTTTGCTGTACTTCTGACAGACAATCTCTCCAACTTTGCAGTTGAAGCTTGCGCCAGTTAGCTACTAATGATGACACTGAAGTCAAATGTCTGGCTATGCTAACACCAGAGTGAGCATTTTCCTCCCATTCATAAATATGGGCAAGTAATAATTCCAGTCCCGTTTGAAATCTTGACAGTGGGCTGTCCAAAGGAAATGCTAGGATGCGTTTTACAATAATCTGCATCTGGGGAAAAAAAAAAAAAAAAAATATATATATATATAAATATATATAAACAAAACATGAATTGGAAACTGGAACCTTTTACACTTCACAAAACTTTTATTAAACATGTGAGAAAAGTATATGTTAACATTTAAACATTATTAAATTTACAATTCACCTCACTGCATATAACTTCATTGATTACTAAAATTTATTATTATTTGGAATTGCTCTTTTGCATTATAACAAGTTATGATTAACAACACTTAACTGCTTAATTATAAAGCAGTCATAAAAGAAATCATAAAACAAGGAAAGCATATCACTTTATAAATAAGTACACCATTACATTAATACTTTTGTCTGTTATTTTGCTTTCCAAACTCATTGGACTAATTCAATTCCTAAATATGGAATTCCTCTATCTCCCCATTTTTAAAAATTTGGAGCAGAATATAGTGGAGTAAATCATAATTGATATATCTGTACCAACCCAATTCCTTCTACTTCTTGTTTGTTTCATATGCATTTTCTACCCGAATGTGTTACCTTTATGGCTCAACTGATATTCAAAAAGTCAGAAGGATCCTAATCATCAATCAGCAAATATAAACAATATGAGAAAACATAAAGCTCAAGGAATAAAAACACATATTCCTTTTAAAAGAAGAGAATAATTGATTTTGATTTAACAAGGAACTCTAAAAACCAAATTAATCATGCAGTACTAGGTCTAATGTTTTACTTTGCATAATGTCTTACATGAATGACTGTACAAGAAAAAAGATGAGAAGTCTGTGTGATTGTTCTGAAATATATGAAGGGTTATATGCTGTTCTGCACAATTACCTTTCCTAGCGTTGGATGCTGTGGCCATTCCAGTAATAGCTCTTTCACTCTACTGGTTAAGGAATTTAGTATTGGAAGGCAATTCTTTGCCTCTTTTATATTGCAGCCATAGTAAAAATTCATATTTTGCAGTTTGCTTTCCTGCATAGCAGGACGAAAAGGACCTCTTATGGTGTCACAACCAACAAATGAATCAGTCTCTCCACATTCTGCAAAACTTAACTCTGCAGATGCAATAACCATAATACTTGTGTGCAATTCCAGATCTACAGAGGAATCTGCTCCTGTAGATATTTTTTCCAATAATGCAGAGAAGACCTGGAACCTTAAAAAATAGAACAGACAAGAAAAAAAATGTATAAATACAACTCATCCATAATTTAATAAGAAAAAAGTGTTTCAACTACTCTATGACACACTATGTACACATATAATAAAGTAATAGTGAAGTTTTTCATAGTTCTTGAGTTTATCTAAATAACTGATATTACCATATACAATAATAACCTATTATGGAAAAGCTGAATGTTTAAGTGTTTGTATGCATGTACAAATGTATGCAAATGAGTAAAGTCTTATGCAGATCCTTTAAATAGAATTGTGAAAGATCCCTGTCTTCATAATTAAAATCCCTCTGCCATGTGACATTTACCTATTAATATCATTACAGTAAACTTACTTTCTTAAGAATATAATAAAGGAATACTATTTTCTACAAGGAGCTACACTTTAAGAGGTTTGTTGCATCTTTACAGTTGAGGTGACATCTCAGCCTGTTTCAGTGCATTTGAAATCTCTTCCCAAATCATTTAACTCGTCATATTCAATAAAATCTGTGAATAGATGGTGGTGATGATGTGAATTTACTGAATACATTTAGTTGCATAAATGTTTACATATACTAAAACCTACCTCTATTTGGAATATTTTAAATTTCCTTGTTTCTAGGATGAAAGAACACATGAGATGCATAAAATACAAACAGACAGATAAAATCAACCATAGCCATCATTTCTGGCCAAAAATCACATTTCCAAAGATATAAAACTTTTGGTACCAGCAAGAAAGTATTGGGAATTAACAGTTTGGGAAAATATATACACTTTAAAGAATAAAAAGAGAGCCATGAACTTTGAAATTCCAATAGCAGATGATGTCATTCAACTCCTTGAACAGCACCATGAGAGGGAGGCGGTCACCTGAAGAACTAGTCGAACATCAGCTGACGATGAGGACATGGGGGCCTTGAAACATGTTCTAATTTTTAAATGTAAGCAGAGCTTAAGTGTTTTTATGTTCGAGAAGTGGTTTAAAAAGGTTTCATTTAACTATAAATTGTGTTTCTGTTTAGGTGAAGATCTTAAGTAATTTCTTATTCTCATTACTTAAGTACCCCTAATGAGCAGTGCCACTACAGATTTTGGAAACACTACATGAACAGATATACTTATCGGAAAGGGACAGAAAGAGCAAGAGAGATTGCAAATGGAGCTACAGGTACACTATAAAACTAATTCACTAACCTTTCTAACAATGGCCTGACAAAATCTTTTCTTGTCTCACGCATTAGTTTTGTTACCAGCCAATGACAGTGAGTGAAGCCAGTCATCATCTCTAAGTGCAGCTGTGCTAAGAACTTGGCATCTTCAATATTAACAAGATCAACTATATTGTCTGTGGAGTTAGAATGTTTTGAGCTTTCCTCCAAATCCTCATGTGGTTGCTCAAAGTCATAAAAATCCTTAGACTGTAATGATGGGAACAGTTGCTCTATTTCAGCTTCGGCTTCTTGTTCCTCACTCTCAGAGGCACATCTAAAAATAAACCATATTTCTTGTATACAATTTAAGAAATAAATGATTCACCCTTTCTGGTATATATTTCACAAATTAACATTGGAAAATAATGCAAATAAAGAAATATGTTGTTTGTTAATGATACCACAAATTTCCAGAATCATTTGAGCACTGCTGATGTGTTGCAATTTCATCCATTTGGAATTCTTTTACATGTCAGTAAATTTACTAACGAGAGCACTCCAATTAAAGCACATACAAAACATGGTGAAACCTAAGCTTAAATAATGGAATGCATCTGTGACTCTCTTCTGCTGAAAACAAGCAAGCTCACTAAGCTTATACAGAATCTTCTCCTCTTACTTCTCTGATGGTCACTTCCCATCACTTTGGCAATACTGCATGATGTGTTTCAGCACTGTGCAGAATTCAATACTCTACATTATGTTTCTTTTCCTTATAAACATATTGGCAGCAGGCTAAACTGTACTGCCATATCTAGCTTTAGAACTTAAGATGCTCAGTGAAATAACTTAAACATGTATTACTGTATACAGTCAAACTGAAAAACTCAATGCCATGCCCGGGATTTGAACCATGGACCTCTCAGCTTCCGTCCAGTCGCTCTTAACCTCAGAGCCACCATGACCAACATGCCGTCATGACATTAAATTTACCAACTGACTTGTATGTTTTCCCGACAAACCACTAGGGGTCCCCATATTCAAGATACACACAGTTTGCAGTGACTTACAATTGCAAGTACTTGATTCCCGGGCTTCATGTACTTCAGATTGACTATTCAAAACCTTAGCCTATACATGACTAGTTTGGAGGAACCATTAATTTATATTAATTAACTTAATTTATTATGTAATATTTTCAAATGGAGAAACTAATTACATCTTTACTATATAAAATTATTCATACTAGTAATAACTCATTCACATTACATCATAAAGAATATTGATGAGATATTTTTGAAATGTGATGCAGGTGAGATTTTCTAAGTCTGAAGGTTCCCCAATGCAGATGTGCAAGCGGAATGAAAATACCAATGACTACCAGTTTTATTGCTTCTCGCATAACAATCAATATGTGCTTCATTTGCAACAATCGTAGCCAACTTATGGCCTGGGTTCGATCCCAGGGGATTGCAAAGTGAGATTTATGGTGCACAACATGGCACTGGGGCACGTTTTCTTCATGGTCTCTGATTTTCCCCCGCCATCTCATTCCACCAGTGCTCCATCTTAATCTCATGAATCATTAGTGTTCCCGCCTGTGGTGCCACATGTAGTAAAAGTGGGTGTTAAACACAACTCACACATCAGTGTTAAACACAACATACATTGGTTCACCTCAATGAGCCAGAGCCTGCCTTCAGCTATTATTCAATGAGGGTATGCTACCAACAGGATTGTTAGACAAGAAGTATGGAAAAAGTGAAAATAAGGATCATGACACAGGAAAAGCAGAAAATAAAGAATAGTCTAGGATATTAGAGTATTCTAAAATATTATAGGAAATTTAACAAAGAATTGGGTATGAGAGAAAAAATGGATGTTTGAAATAAAAGGGGACATGAACGATGTGCTTGGGGCAAAAAAACATTATCTGAAAGCATAGGTAAAATCCTGCTAAAATTCCGTATAGCAAAGTATGCAGAAATTCAAGTATGGGAAGAGAGGGAATTTGGAGCAAAAAGCAGGACAACTCATACACATATTTAAGGATTTAATGATTGCAAAAAACCTTTGATACAGTCTGTGAACTATGCCGAGATGGTAAGAGAGAAGTGGTGGACAAAAGTGATTAAAGCAAAGGAAGAATTTAATAGTGGAGATAACGAAGAAAATAAAGAAATGGAATGAAAGATGATAAAGTGTTCAACTTTAAATGTTTATATAGAGTGAATCCTTAATTTAGAATAACCAGTGTGTTAGTCATATAATAATAATAATAATAATAATAATAATAATAATAATAATAATAATAATAATAATAATAATAGTAATAATAATAATAATAATAGATTTTACTGTCATTGAGCTATTACAGCAATGGACAATGTCAGAAAACAAATATACAATACAATATAGATTGCAGAATTCTAAGCACTGTAAGAACCAGTTTATTTAGATAATAGAACTGGATAATTTTTTTAATCAGTAAAATAAATAATTCATTCAAATTCTAGTATTAAGCATTTTTTACCTTATGACATAAAGACTTTCCTTTTCATTCTTTAGTTGCCTTCTTTTGTTATCTTCTTGCTCCCACATATTGGCAACCTTCTTTATTAGAACAAAGAATGTCTCTAATGACTTTCCTTTGAATTCATTTTGAATAACAGCCATATTTCTTTGATCTTGAAGATATGCTTTTAGAAGCCTAGAATAAAAAAGAAAAAAAAAAAGACTTGAAAGAAAGAATCAGAAGTGGAAAAAAAATTTAAAAAATAAAAATACGTAAATAAATAAATGCCATAGCTGGGATTTGAACCATGGATCTTCTACTCTACAACTGCTACTCCGCTACTGAGCTATATTGGCAATATGCTGGTACAACATTAATTTCACCAGGTGATTCTTATTATCCCAGTAGACCACATATGCCAATGGCAACTTACAATTCATAAGTACTTAAGTTCCGAGCTTTATAACTTCCATTTATCAGGGTGATCAATAATAGCATAACTACAAATTTTTAAAAAATTTAAGGAACTGACTTGAAAGAGTCTGATATATAATAATTTGGCCATGCTGATTTTGAATGTCATCCATTTCTTTTCTTCGCATGCTCTAAAGATACTAATTACAGAATTATTTTGTTTTTTCCCAGGTTAACCCTTTCACCGATATGGACGTCATATGACGTCCAAGTTAAAAGGCCCCAAACCGATATGGACGTGTATAGACGTCCTGCGCATACATGCATTTAATGCGTATTTAATGATAATTCTTTTAAACCTTATGTTTTACAGTAAATTTAAATAAATTCTATAAGAAGTAAAAGCTTACCATTAAAAGTTTTTTCTTGAATGGTACACCTCAAAACAGGGATAAGCACACAAGGGCACATCTCCACATTCACGGCAAATCGTACTAGTTTCCTTTCGGACACCTTTCTTGCGGCACACCAAACATTTTCTGAAGGGACGCGACTTTTTTGCTGTGGGTGGTACCCTTTTAGGAAAATGTTTTCCTTCAAGTCTGAGGGATGCTGGGGTGGTGGATTTTTTACCCCCAGTATGGAGAGGTCTCTGAATTTTATACTGCTCAATTAGGCTGCGAGCTATTGATATGCGAAAGTCCAGGTACGTCATTGTCTTCCGTGGGTTTAGAGCTCTCCAAATTACTAAACAATTGTATATGGTTATATCCAGCTGGTGTAAAAATACTTTTTTATACCATTTGATTGTTTTTCGCAAAGAGGGATATGCGTGTAATACCTGATCTACTAGATCCACTCCACCCATATGCATATTATATTCCTGGATAATATCGGGCTTGAAAATTGACATTTTCTTACGAGCATCAATTTTTCCAGTGTCAATCTTCAAAATGTAAGAGCTGCAATTGGATAATGCTGTAACAACCCTCCTGTCTTGCCAAGCAACATAGGTCAAGGGTGGGAGCTCATGCACCTGCATTTCTGCTCTTCTTAGAGCCTTCGTATTCACATCTTTTGGCAAACCAATACGATTTGAGCGTACTGTTCCAATTGCATTTGTTTTTCTTTTGTGTAAGGCCATGAATAATTTAGGGGAACTGTACCAATTATCTAAATATACAGTCCTACCCTGATCAAGTACAGATTCCATCAGGTGCATTACTATGGAACCAGATAACCCCAAATCTTTGTCTCCGGTGTTATCAGTCCCTTGGCCAGTGTATATGCAGCTATTGTAAATATATCCTGTTTTACTTTCACATACATCAAAACTCTTTATGCCAAATCTGGCCCTCTTTGTTTTGATGTATTGTTTCCAACCTAAATGGCCCTTCCAAAGCATCAAGCTTTCATCAACAGTGATCTTTTCACTAGGCACATAATTTTCTTTGAATTTTGAAATAATGTTATCAAAAACGGGTCTGATTTTGGATAGTTTATCATTCACATTTTCTGTGCAGGTGAAATGAAGGAAGTGCAAAATGGAAGTAAACCTGTTATTTGACATGCATTTCCCAAAAAATGGGGTAGCTAGCATGTCATCTGTAGACCAGTACATGTCTAGCGTAGGTTTACGAATAACACCCATGAGCATAATTAGACCAACTAGTCTGTAAATCTCATTCATTGTTACTTCTGTCCACTTCTGCAATCTACTCTTAGGTCCTAAATTGCCTTTAGCAATCAGGTCTTCCTTCACCCTACTCGCATATACATTTGTTTCCGAAACAATGAGAGACAGTAAGTCAGTAGTAAAAAATTTTGTGAAAATGTCAATTGGTTGGCTGTCAGAAGTTAGTTGAGTATGAGGTTGTACACCAGAGGTTGTGCTCGTGAACGTATGTCTATTAGTGTTAGAGTTATTTTGACACCTCCATAATGTTGATTCTTCACGAACACCTGTCGGAAATGAGTCATTTTCCTCCTCACTGCTACCTATATCCTCAACACCCCCCTCAAACTCTGAAAACTTGCCATCAATGTCCAAATCACTAACAGCAAAAAGTCTTCCACATTTTCTGATGTAATATCAGAAGCCCGCACTCGTCCTACACTAGCTAATTGATTTGCTACATTACTAGTTGAAGCCATGATTAGCACTGAGAAAACTATTTCAACTGTATAAACTTGAAAGAAGCGTAGGGACAGTGAAGCACAAATTAGTACAAAATTGAATCGAGAATATATTGACACATTGCTTCACTTGTGAGTGAAGCAATGTGTCAATATATTCTCGATTCAATTTTGTACTATTTCAACTGTGTTTTAGCTAAAGAAATTGCTTGGAACTCTGATGCAGTCTAAATTACTATGTGAACTGAGCGAAGAAAAAAGTTACGTCAGCTAACATAAACTTCCGTTGTGCAATTAGAGAGATGCTGACGGAGTTTTCTTTCCAGCGTGTATAACGCAATATAAACAGTTATTATTACATGTTAGCATGAACTGAAACCTAGAAACCTTGAACCCAACACTTCGTTTATTCAGCTGATATACACATATAGCTTGTAAAACAAAAGTACTCAGAATTAAACGCGTTCAACGCAAAGAATGGCTTTCTTTACAGTGATACAAATTAATGAAATTGCATCGCTTTATTAATATAGTCTCTATTTTAATGATACCGCAGATGTATACAGCTTTTAATGGGCTTTTAACCAGTTTTTGTTTCCCTGAAATAACTTAGTAAATACAGAAGATACGAATATTTATTTATGAAGCATTTTTGCAGCATTTAACAATTTAAATGTCTTGTTCTGTTTATTGGGTATCCGTTCCCGGCCGTGCAGGGTGTAAATGGCCATCGGCGAAGCGGTTAAGAGGTATTTTTTCTGAGGATGGCCGTCCAAATCCCATGTTTGTAGCACACATGTTTTCGGAGATATGGAAAGATAAGTTGCCTGACTAGAAAGAAGAGAATCATTAACTGTCAGTGAAGAAAAGCACACACGTGCTATGCTGCAGTTGCATTTTGTACCTTGCCTTCAGCAAAGTGGTGTTCTTTTTAAGAGTGCAGATGTGCTTTTCAAAGTTAGTAAATATACCACTTATCACGCCTAGTACTGGTGCGCCTAGTAGTAACTGCGAAACAAATCTTAAGATTTTACATAAGCAGCCTAGAAATATTCTTGTTAATGTGTAAATCCTTTTAAAAACAGTTGTCAATTAGAGACCTTTTCGAAAGTACAAATTTGGCTCAGGGTCGAGAATTGACGGCACAAGCTTGTCGCATGAGTGCTCATACTGTGAAGAACATTGTTAAATAAGGCCAATAGTTCACCAAATTAGAAATTTCCATATTTATATCTCCAGTGAAACATCGAGCAGTTAAAAAATGTGCTACCAACTTAGACAATTTTCAAAAGTGTGTTTTACGTAGAACAATATATGATTTATATGACAAGGGTGAATATCCAACTGCCCAAAGGCTGACCAATTTAATGAGAGAGAAAATAGAATATAAAGATTGTGTGTTTTCTATGCACAATATTCTGCAATCTTGTGGGTTCAAATATAGGAGAACCAATGATAGTTGCAAATTTCTGCTTGAAAGAAGTGATATTGTTGCAGCACAACTAAAATTTCTGCGCACAATGCACAACATTAAAAGTATAGGTGATTCTAGGTGTAAAAATGCTTATTAACTACTATATGCATGCGATAAGTTGAGCGCTCGGGTTCCAAGTCCTCATTCGGTAAGTTACCTCTAACTCCGTAAACAAAGATGGCAACTTTGAAACTTGAAATGTACACTGACATCTAGTGGCTACTACACTAAGCTTTATCACGTCTGCCATATTTCGTTTTGATCAATTTCGAGGTTAGTTAGCTAACCAGTTTACAACAAAGGTGCGCTGTGGATGTTATGGCTCTCAAAAGGGTAAACATTATTATTCCTCTATCTCCGTATAACTGTGAGCTGGCATGGGCAAAACTAAGGTATGTTTTCAGAGGATGCAATGACTGGTGATATGTTAGCTCCAAATGTGCCAAAACTTGCTATAGAAGCATTATCTTCCGTAACCACAATGCCTTGCAAGAAGGTCCAATATTGTGAAATATTGAAGTGAAATATTGCAGAAACGATGGTGTAATAGAAAATGCAATTGATGAAATTATCGTCAACACATAAGAGGATACTAGCGATGAAAGTGATGCACTGGACTCAAAGAATCACAAAGTGAATGAGTATTTATAAAAGTCTTAATATTTATTTTCTACTTTTATGTTAAATAAATAGTAAGTATATAAATATACAGCATATCAGATCAAGTTCAATTTCTATTTGTCCACATATCTCACACTTGCGGTGCATATCTTCGCTTATCTTACACGCTATTTTGCTGAACTGTGTTTTTCAAGGTTGACCACACTGCAGAAACAAAAGAGCGTTAGCTCTCGCTTCTTCCCCTCTGCCCACACCACACCGTAAATCCAGTGCTCTACTTATCATGCGCATATACTACACACTCATATCTTCTGCATTAAGTATTTTAATGAAACAAAAATTGGTTTAAGTCCATTACAGGCAGTATACAAATATGGCATCATTAAAGCAGATATTCACAAACCGTTACAATCTCACTATTTTGTTTTACTGTAGCAAACGCCTTCATCTTTCGTTAAAGGCATATAATGAGTAATTTTCAAGATTTAACTGTATTGGAACACCACAGTGAAGCAAAATAATTATTAATTTATAGATGAGTCATATTTTTTACACATTGGCTTCACTTACGTACCTATTTTGAGTAATTTTGTTTTGTGCACATATGAACAATATGCTACGTAAGCAAACTGTTCTCTGGTTTAAAGTTTTAGACTATTCTAACACGCGATAATCATTGTATATGTTCTCACACACATGCTGAAATATTAAGGGAACTTCTCTGTCAGCACCTGTATGTACATCTCAGATCACAGTTTGGTGAGACAAAGACATATATATCTTCCATCTCTGTCGCCCGCTCGCTGTGGAACTGGCAACACCAAGACAGTACGATAACCGTATTGGCTGAACCCATGTTCATTCTTATTTTGTAGCTACTCTAGTGGAGGCTCTTATCCTTAAGATTTAAACATAGTTTCTTAATTTTGATAGTTCTTGTGAGTACAATTCTAAATGCTTCCCCTTAAGCTTGTGCTTAGAATCACTATCTAGCTTAAATTTAATAGGACAAGTTAAATTAAGATGATAAAATAACCGATTTACAAAGTTATTACATATTTCATCAACACTCAGGTTCTGCTTATACACTGTATCCCAATTTTCAGCTGCAAGTTTATGCCTTAGTCATTAATGTTTTTTTGGACTAAGTAATCAATAAGAATGTTTTGGTTTTAAATTGCTTTTAGCACCAAGCCTGTTATCTTCTAGCTTTAATCACAGCAATCTTTATTTTTTTAATGTAAAATCACCATGAATTTCAAGGGTATAAATTATCATAGGTAATGGAATAAATATTTCCAATACTGTATTCTATACATAAAATTAACATAGAACACAAAATAAAAACTATTAATAACAAATAATATTAACAGTGAATTAAAAAAAAATTGTATTTCAGGATGTTTTTATTCTATAGTTAAATTTGTAAGTTGAGACCAAAATATTCAATGCCTTAGCCAGGATTTGAACCACAGATCTACTGGTATTCAGCTGGTTGTTCTTAACCATTGAGCTACCATGACCAATAAGCCAGCATGGCATTAAATTCTCCAACTGCCTCATATTTTTACTGGTAAACCACTAGGGATTCACATATACTTTGAGACAACTACCTGAATGGTGACTTACAACGTGCAAATCCTTTAAGCTTATGGTTCAAACCACTATTAGGTCAGTTAGTAATGGTTTACTGGAGAAGAATAGTAAGTTGGAAAAGTTAATGTCATGCTGGTAAGTTATCATGGTAACTGAATTTATAAGAGCAACTGGCCAGAGACAGGGAGATCCTTGGTTCAAATCTAGGCTATGGCATTGATATATTTTTATTATGATTATTATTATTATTATTATTTCTGCCCTCCACCCCACCCAAGTATGAGTCTACCTATCCAAATCTTAGCCTACACATGGCTAGTGTGGAATGATTAATTTCCATAAATTTGTAAGTAGTTAAATATAAAATTTTAGGCACATATTCATGACAGATATAATGTACTTTACCATTTTATAGTATACCATAGGTCAAGTGTACACATATAGCACTCCGGCATGTATATTATTAAAAAATGTATGTTAAAACACATACTATATTATTTTAGTTAATTTATGGAAATTCGTAATTTCTCCACACTAGTCGTTTATAGGCCAAGGTTTTTGATGGATAGAGTCAACATGAAATATAAGAGTTATGATGAAGCCTGGGACTCAAGTACTTACGATAGTAAGTCGCCACAAATGGTGTATCCCGGATGCGAGAGCCCCTAGTAGTCTACAGGGGAAATATGAGTCAAATGGAGAATTTAATGTCAGGAGAGCACGTTGGTCATGGTAGCTCAAAGGTTAAGAGCGACTGGATGGAAATCAGAAGATCCATGGTTCAAATCCCGGCCATGGCATTGTATTTTTCATGTTGACTCTATCCATCACATACTATAAACTTAGCTTAAACATGCCATGAAATCCATATATACAGTGTAAATAAAGTTAACCCACATATTTTGAACTGTATACCTGTATACCTATCATTTAATAAATTGTAAATTTTATATCTAATGTATTTAATTCTTGGCCTCCTTATGCCCGTTAAATAAATAAAACTGTGAATATCTTAAGCCAAATTACAACCATATAATTGTATCAATCAAGATTTGAATTAAAGCAGGGAAGAATTAGAAATGATACTTACTGGTATTGCAAATTTCGGCTCTCTACAGGCAGAGTCTTCTTCAACAATTCTGAGCAGTCATTAAGAAACTGCTCAGAAATTTCATTAGGGAACTTCAGCAAATTAACCAAAGTCCCGTTTATGCTACCAACAAATGGTAGCATATGTTTTTCGACTGCAGCAACCAGCAGTTTTATCCCATGGGAGAGCTGAGAAAATATACATAATTACTTCAAAAGATCCAAGTATTAAGACAAAGGAAAATTAATTCAGTATAATTGTATATTATAAATTTACACATTTGCAGGCAAGATTACTAATTTTTATTTGAAAACAATTTTAAAACTTTTAGAATAATTTCAGTTCAATTTACAGTAGAACCGCATTTACCCAGATCAACCAGGACCAGAGCCAATTTGAGTTAACAAAAGTCTGGGTTATTCAGATGATGGAAAAGCGATAAGAACACATGTAATATGTAGTTTAGAAATTACTATTGGCACACTTTCACATAAAATCATTCTGTATGTACTTAGTACTGTAACAACCTATGTATTTGCACTGTACACAATATAGCTACAAACTAGTCAATAGTAAAAAAGGCAGTGAGCTTCTGCTGTCTCAGTTTAGTGCATCGCATATCAGTTACAATGCTATCTCGCATCCGCTTTAACTTTAGAACCTCATTTGGAAATGTTTTGGCTTGACTCTTGAAATAAAGCATCAACTTCTCTCAGAAACTATTTGCAGTCACTGTTACTAAATTCCTCCAAACACATATATCAACTTCTCTGTTTGCTACTGCTTGTGTGTGGGCCATAACCACAGCTGGTTCATCAACACTATCTGAATACTCTTCATTTTTATTTTCAGTAACACTGCATTCAATACTGCTTTTCTCTGTAATTGGTTTATAACCTCTGTCATTGTCAATATGTAACGAATTGTCAATGTCTAATTCATCAACATCGGAACAGCCATTGATATTTTTAGAAATGTCTATGAAATCTTGTTCCATACTTACTTTTTCTTCTTCTTCCTCAATCTTGTTTCCTGGCAAGTCACATACAGCAGTCCACAACTTTTTCCATGACGTTATTAAAGTTTCACTTCCAACCTGGTCCCAAGCAGGTTGGGTGACTGCAATGAATTTGCTTGCTGGCATGAGAATTTGAGTAATGCAGCTACTGAGATAGTAATTCATTGTCAGCAAAACAAGCGTTCATTTATGTGCTATAAACATACTTTGTTTTTTCAAAACAAGTCCAAGTTAACAATACTGTTAATACATTTTCTATCAAACTTTATAATTTAACTACTGTTACTTCCATCTATAGAAACATTCACAAAATCATGATCTGAATATTCAGGAGTTACCTTATAAACTCCATTATTATAATTATTAATTATATCAAGATTTAACGGTATTCGTTATTATGTTCCTATAAGTGAGGAACTGATACAAAGAAGCACGAAATTAATATAATTTTGAATCAAATATTACTAAATTGTCCATATATTGCTAGTGTTTACCTAGAACATGTTTCGTTAGGACCTTCCTAACATCCTCAGCTAATTTCGACTGTTACATTTTAATTGGTGAACTCGTTGGAGGTGATAGCAGCATATCTGTTGGTAAGATTGATGAAATTGAAGTTCGGGTTATCTTCAAAGGTGGTGTCGAAATTGAATAGTTTTCCTTCATATTTCTTCATGAACATCTTTCGCCACTTGGTTAACGCAGTTGGACTCCAAACTTTTTACTAAGTGGATTTCTTGTTCCATATCATGATTAACATTCCAAAAATGGTATGCTACTGCCGATTTGACTATTTCTTTGCTCTTGATGTTCCTAAAATGTTCTATAAGGCTAAATGTTCAAATTCCTTTTAGTTTTTTCAATGTAAAAGTTGTTACAGCTTTGTAGTTTATCTGGTACACACCTCATTCTTTGTCTGTGGATTTCTCCTTGGCATTATGTGATTTCAAAAGCTACTGTACACTGAATTTGTTCTGTGGGCCAAGTAATACTGTGTTCTTTAAATACTTTTTGGAAAGGCATGTAGGTCTGGGATGTTACTTAAATATCCTGTATGAAGTTTTATTGCTAACTGGGGAGAGAGTAATTATTTGTGTGTATCTCTGCTGCCTTTTTGACCAATTCAGAACCGAATCCATTGTATTCTGCAATGTGAATTATATTATTGTACTCTTTGATATATTCCATCCTGTTTAAGGGGACATTAACATTAAACTGTTGATAAATAATGCGTCATCCACCTGTTTCTCATTTACTGTCGCCCAGATGTCATGCACATATCTCTGCCAATGCTTGCAAATTAGAGGGAATGCCTTTGTGATAGGGGTTTTATAGTTATCTGTCAGTAGAAAACTTAGCGATTATTATATTTTGTAGACACCTATAATGTTATAAAAATGTTATTTGTATCATATTATCAATTATAGGCCCCAAGAGTTAAAACAAAGGGTAATAGAATTTTTGAGTTGAACAGGAAGGATTTGAACCCAACTAGAAGTGGCAGTGGTGAAATAACCTGAATAATACCATTTAGCCAATGCTAAGTTGCGAACAGAGGTTCCTAGACGAATAGGTAACCACAGACCTCAGACTCCACCTTGGATTTTTACATGGTCTTTACAGCTTCATACAGTGTTTTGAGCTCGTTTTGACGTAGATAAGAATACTGCATCTGCCATTAAAATTAATGTATGAGCTACAAACTGCCGTAATTTGTGACAGAAGTGAAAACAATCTACCTAATACTTGGAATTTTTTTGACATGGCTGTACAACGTATGCACGTGTTGGCTGAAGATTTAAATACAATTGGTCCCAGTGTGTAGATCAGCTGTTTTGTCTTCCAATGTTATTGTCAACTGCTGCATGTGATACATAGGTTGTTCCTTGTTAAAGGTGTGTGTGAATGTAAGCTAATGAATGAAAGTTTGTAAACTCATTTAAAATTGGTACTGCAGCTCTAAGTGTCTGGGCATGATCTTTTAGGAATTGACAAACAGTGATTGCTTTCTGTCCCATATAACACTCATGCACTAAGCTGTCTACCCCTCCTCCATAAACTGTTCTGCAGATCATACATTAGAAGGCATTCAAGAAAGGCGTAACTATGTTGCTTAGCATGTTGCATACTCAAAAATAAATAGGGGAAAGTGACTCCCCTAATTAATATATACATTTCATTTGCTATGAAAATCTTAAACATACGGCCTTTTAATAACTGCTAGCCATTTTTGAGAAAAATGAAATATGCAACATTTTTCCATGTGAGGATTTTCTTGAACATACATGTCAGAATCTTGAACTGAACTACTAAGTTTGGTGTTTAACTGACAATTTGTTTTTCAATTATGCTGTTCATAGCCACAGACATTTTCTGAAAATGTCTTTTTTAAAAATTGTTATTTATTACATGTTTATAAAAATGTGTATTTCCTTTGAAATCTTGGTATCAAACTTTCAGATTCCATCCAATAACTTTTCTATTTACTATGTATGTGGTACAGAAAGTAAATATGAATGATAAATCTAAATTTTAAAAATGTTATTCTTTATTCTCGGAACTTTCAGAATGACTCTAGATACTACATACTCTTGAATGAATGCATACCATGGCTGCTGCAGTCAAGATAGGTACTGTAATATCTGGGTACCATACTAAATGCTCAGACCGGAGTTTGGCACAAAAGCTCTCCTGTGACTCTTGCCAGGACTGGGCTTGCAGAAGAAGCTGCTTCGCTGTTGCATATGCTGTTATTTTTGATTCTGGATTACAAAGTTGTTTAGCCACCAATATAAGCTGACTGCAGAGGTTCAATGCCCTCTCTTTTGATGCTAAACTTTGTGTATAGTACACTATATCCTGTAAAAATAAAATAAAAGCAATATAGAAGTTAATTGTTCTTTCACACTGGCCGTGTGTAGGCTAAAGTATGGAAAGATAGAGTCAGACAGAAAAATTCAATGTCATAGCTGGGATTTGAACCAGACGTGGTTCAAATTCTGGCTATGGCATTGAATTTTTCAGTCTGACTCTATCTTTCTGAAAGCAATATAGTTTATAACTTATAACACTTTTTGGCACAACAAACTTCCCTCTGATATACTGAAACAAATGAAAGAATGAACTGGAATATTGCTAAGTTTAAATTAAACTTGAGATGGAGCTTTTGAGACTAATATAACATGATAAACGTAAAACCTATTTTTGTTAGAGAGAGACGCGCGCGCACCCACCCACCCCCACCCCCCACACACGCACGCACGCACGCACGCACACACACACACACACACAATTTTGGAATTCTGCTGATTAACTTTAAGAGATTATAGATCGAAATTAAAACAATTTGAGATATGACACTTATGGTCCTGGAGAGCATGATTTTGTGCTGCAAGTACACCATGATACCTTAACAGTATATGTACATATTTGCTATGCTGTAAGGAAATGTACATATGTGAGTCAGTGGTAAAGTAAGGAGTTCCTGAACAAATACACCAGATTCCAGTTCAAATGCTCCTGAGTGCACCTTTTCTTCTCTTTTTTAATTTATATTCTTTCTTGAAATTGTTGATTGTAAAACATATAGAATCTGCACTGTTTCATTTGTTATTGGCACTTCTGTTACATGTAATCAAGCAAATCAAACAAAGTTTTGAACACAGCATAGAAGTACAGCATAGATACCAGATTTTTTAAACCTGCAGAATCCCTTATGCAGATTAAAATGGCATTACTACTACGTGGGACTTAAGCACTACTGTGCTTACAAATCAACAGAATCTGCTATTAGCCCCAGAAAAGAAATAACTACTAGTGTGCAAGGGAAATCACAATTACATTCTTGCTTAAGCTTTATTTATTCACCTTCAGGAACCATAGAAAAGCTTCAGATATACAGAAGTAATCAAACCCAGCACCATTTCCCTATAGTCAAAGTGTTATTGAGTGAGGTGTTCATCCAAGTAACAACATGTTCTTTCATAAATTGATCTGCAAATGTATGACAGTGCTATTTCGTAATCTACTGACACTTCGTGACATCTTCCAAAAGGAAAATATTTCAGAAAACCAAAGTTTACAAATGACAATCCTACTGTTATTTGTTTCATGTATCTGAATCTTTTCTAGATTCCTGGAAGTGGATAAATAAACCCTGAGCACGAATATGACTGGAATTTGCCTTGCATACTAGCTGTCTTTTCCAGGAATAAGAGCAGATTATTTCTATTCCTAAGGACAATAGTGTGTTAGCCCTAGGTCATTATAATGACATTTATAAGCCATCTCTGAAAAAGGATTCTGATTACACATCACTTGTGTGTATATAGCTCACAGCAACTTATATTGTATATTTCTGTTCAAAAACTCATTCGCCTGATTTGCTTGATTATATTTAACAGCAGCAGGAATAACAAATTGAGTAATGCAGTATTCCATATTGATACCGTCCCTGTTAGGCACAACATCATAATAACCCCGAAAGTCTTATTACATGCATAATTAAGGGCGGATAGATACCACAATATGAATTAAAGTTATAATAAATATAGGATAATGATTAAGCATACAAGTGCAGATACTAAACAGGCAATCCCAATATATATTATTAAAAGCATGAACCCAACGTGTTAAGGGAGAGGGCAAAATGAACATTGTCCCGCACAGACAGGTTCTTTGGGTATTTCTAGCCGACAAAAGTGGCATTGTCCAAGGACAGACCCTCGACGCCAGCCTAAGTATTGACCTGAATATAATACGTGACGAGAGAATAGACTCTGGAATCTAAGGCACACAGTTCCAAACATGCTTATGCATTAATTAGCTAGACTGTGGGAAAGAGAAATTCGCGTGGAATACATGCCTCATACACTAGAAATTGCTATTTATTCAAGAGTAGGGATAAAACACAGCCCATAAGGGACAAGCAACCGGTCACATGACCGCTCGCTAAAGCGTCCAAAATTCGGCGAAAGGAAGGGGAAATTCGTGTAATGGCGACATTCGATGTTTGCTAGGAAAATCACTCTGTTTCGGCGTGTGAGGGAGGCAACAGGTACAGAAATTTCATCAGAGTCCGCGTTTGTGGATAGACGGAGTAACTCACATTAAGTGGTTATCGAACACTCTGTGGTAGCGAATGAGAGAAACTGCACTCGTTACAACGTCATTTAGATGTTACCAAACTCTGTTCTTTTGTTTAATAATCCTCCGGAAATACTACGTTATGCGAAGTAATTCACTACCAACATTTAGGAACAACGCGTGCACCGATTCATGTAAGTCGTGTCATGCGCGCAGCAACGTGAAAGTCTCAAATCTCGCGCCTAATGTGCGAATAACATCGTCAATAGTGGCGAGTGGAGAGGACTAATTATAACAATAAACTTGATATTCAAAGGTCGTGGTGTCTTATATGTGATAATACCCACACCCTGTCAGGACGCACCCACTCCCTGGAACTCAAAAAGCGAGTACTCATGCAAACCTACCCTGAGGAAAACCCCGACCTGTTGGAAACCTCCCATCCGTAGTCCTCACCTATCACATGTCATATCTTATGAGGTGTTGAGTGCCGGGAGGGCTCAACGAGGTGCTTTACGGGCAAGGACCGCCTCATAAATTGGCGCCACAATGTGGTTAACGTAGTCCTGACGGTACCATCAACCCAACGTGGTTAACGTAGTCCTGACTGTACCAGTGACCTACAACATTTGGAGCATTCTTCGGTGTCTCGACTGATGTATTCACCGTCGTAAGTACCGCCAACTAGACCTTGGAACCAACGGAGCCCAGAACACCTAGGACGATGCACCAGTGAACAACGCAACGGAGTACGACTTCACGCAGGACAGCCAACGTCGACAAGACAACAACGTAGACGCAACAATACTTCGTAGTGCAACACAGCTTCAAACCCCCCCCCCCATGTGAAAGTGATAAAACCCTGACTCAGGAAGACAGCAACACCAGGCACGGACATCAACAGTACGTAAGTGGAGATAATTGGACGTAAATGTATTTTTTGTTTTATAAATTAATTGTTGTATTTGCATGAGTAGATAGATGCTGCCAGTAGGAATACGACTTAGAAAAGTGTGCATAAAAAAAATTAAGGAAATTTCGAGAACCCAGAAAAGTGAGTAAGAAGGAATAAGCGGATGATACTCCGAAATAAGAAAGTAATTGAAATAGGTAGCAACATGGCAGACAATAACATTTTAGAAGTGTACCAGGAATCTGAGGGAATGGATGTAGGCGTTGAGGGAAACAGAATATGTAATATAAAAATTATTTGTGGTTGGTTTATTGACACTCGTCACTTACTTTTTCATATATTTATGAGAGACTAGTTTCAAAGGCCCTGGCCTCCATTTTCAATCTCTTCCCAACTAGCATATGTTGTTATCTGCACTCTCTGGTGGTGGAACTATGAACTTTTTTGTCAAATTATCTGCTGGCGGGATTTCAAAGTTCATTACGCGATCCTTATTTTTCCAGATGAATATGTTCTCCCATGTTGTCAATCTATTTTGGTTTATCACTCCTTTTAATAATTTTGGATTTGGATCAATGTCATGGTTTTCATTCCAAAAATGAAATGCTACTGCTGACTTGTCTTCTTGTTTCAATCTGATGTTTCTAAAGTGTTCTTTGACTCTGGTTTTCAAATTTCTTTTTGTTTGGCCTATGTAGCATTTTTCACAATTCTTGCAATTTATTTGGTATATTCCAGATTTGTTACCTGAAGGAATTTCATCTTTTGTTTCTGAATTTAGTAATTTTAAAATTGAGTATCTATTAGTAGGTGCCAAGATGATATTTTGTTCCTTGAATATCTTTTTAAATTTATTAAATGTTTTTGGATGATATGTGAATGAACTGAATATGCTGTTGCTTTCTTTTTCTTTAATAAATGTGGTTGCTTCCTTAATGGTTTTCTTTAGTTTAGATTTTCTAATTTTCTTCAACACCAAACTTTTGTTGTATCTGTTTTCTTCTGCTATGTGTATTATTGCTTTTTGTTCCTTGAAATATTCTTCTTTTTCCATGGGTATGTTGACTAGTCTGTGTGTAAGGCTGTTTATTATTGCATGTTTATGTGTAATTGGGTTGTGGCTATTATTTTTTATATAATTTTCTGAATGTGTTGGCTTCCTGTAAATTCCAAATTTTATTTTTGTATCATTCCTGATGATATTTAGATCCAAGAAAGGTAGTTGTCCATTGATTTCCTTTTCTATTGTGAATTTGATAGTCCTTTCTTGCAGATTGAGTAATTTTAATGCATCATCTAAATGTTTACTTGGTACAATTGCAAAGATGTCGTCAACATATCTATACCAAACCTTGAAGATCAATGGGAAGGCTAACTTATTTATGAGTGCATTTGAAACACAAATTAAAAAGTCCTTCCCATTGATCTTCAAGGTTTGGTATAGATATGTTGACGACATCTTTGCAATTGTACCAAGTAAACATTTAGATGATGCATTAAAATTACTCAATCTGCAAGAAAGGACTATCAAATTCACAATAGAAAAGGAAATCAATGGACAACTACCTTTCTTGGATCTAAATATCATCAGGAATGATACAAAAATAAAATTTGGAATTTACAGGAAGCCAACACATTCAGAAAATTATATAAAAAATAATAGCCACAACCCAATTACACATAAACATGCAATAATAAACAGCCTTACACACAGACTAGTCAACATACCCATGGAAAAAGAAGAATATTTCAAGGAACAAAAAGCAATAATACACATAGCAGAAGAAAACGGATACAACAAAAGTTTGGTGTTGAAGAAAATTAGAAAATCTAAACTAAAGAAAACCATTAAGGAAGCAACCACATTTATTAAAGAAAAAGAAAGCAACAGCATATTCAGTTCATTCACATATCACCCAAAAACATTTAATAAATTTAAAAAGATATTCAAGGAACAAAATATCATCATGGCACCTACTAATAGATACTCAATTTTAAAACTACTAAATTCAAAAACAAAAGATGAAATTCCTTCAGGTAACAAATCTGGAATATACCAAATAAATTGCAAGAATTGTGAAAAATGCTACATAGGCCAAACAAAAAGAAATTTAAAAACCAGAGTCAAAGAACACTTTAGAAACATCAGATTGAAACAAGAAGACAAGTCAGCAGTAGCATTTCATTTTTGGAATGAAAACCATGACATTGATCCAAATCCAAAATTATTAAAAGGAGTGATAAACCAAAATAGATTGACAACATGGGAGAACATATTCATCTGGAAAAATAAGGATCGCGTAATGAACTTTGAAATCCCGCCAGCAGATAATTTGACAAAAAAGTTCATAGTTCCACCACCAGAGAGAGCAGATAACAACAGATGCTAGTTGGGAAGAGATTGAAAATGGAGGCCAGGGCCTTTCAAACTAGTCTCTCATAAATATATGAAAAAGTAAGTGACGAGTGTCAATAAACCAACCACAAATAATTTTTATATTAATTTTGACGTCACTGTTACTAAATTCCTCCAAACAAAACACATCAAGAATATGTAATATTAGGCAGGCCGAGGTAACTACTCCGGTACCGAACAGGAATACAGCAAGTATGGATAGCATGATGCAAATGTTGCTAGAGAAGATGAACTTGATAGGGAATGAGTTAGGTGAGCTAAACAACAAAATTACCTCTCAAGGTAATGAGTTAGGTGAGCTAAACCACAAAATTACTGCCCAAGGTAATGAGCTAGGCAATGAATTAGGGGAGCTGAACCGTAGGATTACCGCTCAAGGTAGCGAGTTAAGCAGTAAAATTGCCGCACACAGTAGTGAATTGGCAGATATTAGTAAACAACTCAAGGAGCAAGAAAGTAAATTTACAACGGCACAGGGAGAAATGAGTAACCAGATAAATAGGCAGTTTAGTGAGGTCATGAGTGAGGTGATTGGAGTAAGAAATAACCTTCAGGGTGAAATATGTGTAGTGAGGAGTGAACTCAGATCCACTCAGGAAGAGGTGCGACAAATTAGGGCAGATTATAAGGAAGCTGGCAGCATGAATAATAACATCAGTGTAACAATGAATAATAAGATAGATGAGTTAAGGAATGAGACCATGACTACATGTGTCAATATTTCAGACAAGTGTAACGAATTAGAGGTTGGGGTTGCATCCGAATTGGAAAGTGTAAGAGCTTTAATAGGGGAAAGTCAAAAATCATGTGCCAACGAGATAGTTAAAGTACGGGATGAATTGACACAGGTAGTCACCTCACAATGTGATAAGGTACGAGAGAAGATGAAAGAAATAGCTGTTAGAGAGGTAAGGGAATTATGGAAACGCGGAGAAAACCCTTTACAAAGTCCCGCTTGCACACTTCCTGTCACCTCAGACAATATACTTCCTGTCACATCAGACAATGGAAGACTGAGTGAAGAAAGAACCAATATTAGTGTAGATGACCCATTGTCACATTCTGACAGTAGTTACCGATTTCATAACGCGCCTGGGACTCGCCATACAATACCTATGTCGATGCAATTTCTAAGCGAATTGCCTGTTCCACAATTTGATAGCACGCGCGATAACGCCAAACAATTTATGAACGATTTAGAGGCATATTTTAACTTAAGAGGAATCCCGGAAGAATACAAGATGATAATAGTTCAGAGGGGCCTGAAAGGACATGCTTTAAATTGGTTTCGGCTGACGGTAGGGGAATCGGCACGGTACAATCACTTTCGGGCGGCCTTCATACAGAAATATTGGAGTGACGCCGCACAATACGTCAGGAACCAAATTAATAATGGTAGGTATACCAGAGGCTCTCACGAATCGATGACGGACTACTTTTTGAGACTAGGACAATTGAGTAAACTCTTGGAACCAGCCATGCCGGAAGACCAATTCATAGCGCTTATGGGAAATCACTATCCCGATGTAATCAGGAATCATATCGTAGTGGCACGTCCACGGACAATGGGAGAAGCGATAGACTTGCTGACCGCATTACAGGGACATGGAACACAAACAGGTTGGACTGAAGAAAACTTAGACTTTGGGCCACAACCCAGACGACATTTCAATGATGGGATGAGGGCACAACAGCCTAGAAACGGGTACCATAACTATAACCCAGGCAACAGGGATAGGAACCCGCGACCATATGATACACGGCTGAGGGAAGAATGGCGACACAGCAGCCATCAAAATAGCAATAACAGGCCTCCACAAACGTACCCTCTGAGGTACATGTCCTTCGCCCGGCGTGGACACGCAAGTAATAACAATACACTTCGGGGAAACAATAGACCTAGAAGCCGTGAAGAGAATTACCGAACTACGACCACTAACGACCGTCCCATAGTTGAGAGCCAGACGCAGGCAACATTGCCACGCCCACCTTCGCCGCTGACGAGCACGCACACCTTTTACAATGCAAATGCAGCCAGTACGAGTCAACCCAGGACTCCAACCCCGACGGAAAACTAAGGTCCGGATGGGTGGATTCCCCGCACGCATCCGATAAGAAGACACTCCGAGTCGCACAAAACCTTGGAGATGTAGAATTAAGCAGTACAAGAATACAAAAACAGTTGGAACCAGTAGTGCCGCGAATTAAAGAAAATAACAGTTTTGGAGCAAGCGGTAGCAAAATTACGACATTAGAAAGGAACACTGCAACGCAAGAGATTATGGAGGCACCAAGAATAAGTGGTGAGATAGCAGGAATGACTTTTAATATGGTAGTTGATACTGGGTCATCTGTAACCGTATGCAGGGAAAACCTTTACGACCAGTTGGTTAGTCTGAAAATAAAAATGCAAACATTGCCGGTCAAGAATGCAGTATGCAGTGGCGCGATTGGACGGATAAAGCAACGTATAACTAAACAAATCTTGCTTAACACCAGGATGCAAAACAACGAAATGCAGTTTGTATGTTTTGTCGTGAGAGGACTCGCAACTGATATTATTTTAGGAAGCGACCTACTACACATGTTGAAATCAAACATTGATTACAAAGAATCCCAAATCACATTTAATATATCAGGGACTAAGGTAGAAATTCCATTTATCTCTGGGCCTCAGGAAAGTCATGTTCACCTGTCCGAGGGGGAGAGCAGATTACAGGACGAAGAATTTTACGTAGAAGCCATTCACATTGGGAATGACGGTGGAGTAAACGATAGAAGTCTGCAATGTTTACAAAATAGACTGGAGTGCAGTGACCTAGAGAGCAAGACAGATGATGGCATAATGCACGCAGAAGAGAGGGGCAGACGTAAACAGACGGAGACAATAGAGCCCTTCGCGGAGCAGGTAGAAACACGAATCGGACAGCTGACCCAACTTTCCATGGAACAACGACAGAGACTGCAAAACATTTTGTTAAAGAACCGAAATATTTTTTCCGCTAGAACTGGCAGATGCAATATGTTTACATATTCATTTGAAGTTGCTGAAGTACCAATCAACCACTACAAATGTAGGATTATACCCCAGGAAATAAGGGAGGCAGTATCTGAAAAGATAACCGAAATGTTGCAGGACGGAATAATAGAAGTTTCGGACACACCGTACATACAACCGCTGTGTATTGTTAAGAAAAAGAACGGTACAGTCAGAATAACTATCGACGCGCGACATTTGAATCAATTTATCAAGCCTGATAATGCGAGGACGCAAAACATAGAGGAAATATTAGCCGGAATCGGGAGACAGAAATGGTTTACATCTCTCGATCTAACTAACTCATACTTACAAATTGAAGTAGAGCCAAAATTGCGGAAATACCTAGGATTCATCCATCAAGGAAGAGTGTACTGCTTTCGACGATGCCCGTTCGGCTTGTGTGTCTCAGGGAGTGGTTTCTTGCGAGCCATGCACGCTGTATTTGGAACAAATACTGGAAATTACATTTCCCAATATGTGGACGACATATTAGTGCATGACCTAGACACCGACTTACACCTGGACCATCTGGAAGCGATACTAGACCGAGTTGGAGAGTGTGGCCTAAACCTTAAACTGGGACAAGTGCAAGTTTTTCGCACAGACTGTAACATTTTTAGGATATGTAATTTCAGGTGAAACTATATCACCGGATAAGGAACGCATAGCATCCATTTTGAAAATACCGCGACCACGGAATGCGAAACAAGTGAAGAAGTTTTTAGGTGTGTTAGGATACCAGAGCCGATTTTTAATAAATTATACCAAGGAAACGGCTCCTTTGAGGGCACTGTTGTTAAAGAACACTAAATGGAGTTGGTCGGACCTAGAGGAGAATACATTTAATAAATTGAAACAGTTGTTTGCCAACTCGATATTATAAACACGCCCCAGAGCGGACTTGCCTTTCATTATGTATACCGATGCTTCAATGGTTGCATACGGGTGCATTCTAACCCAGGAATACCCCGAAGGGGAGCTCCACGTCATTGCGACAGCGTCCAGGTCGCTAAACGCTGCTGAAAGAATAGCATGTGTTACTGAGCAAGAGATTGGTGCTATATTTTACGGAATACAAAAGTTCAAACATTATATTTATAACAAACCAGTCATCATATACACCGACCACGTGAGCCTAGCATTTATAAAGAATTGTAAGATGACCAGTGGAAAAATATCAAGGTATATCCACGAGATAATGTCATACCGTGTAGATATAAGGCACATCCCCGGAAGCTGTAATATTTTTAGTGACCTTCTTTCGAGGATAAGCATGGGTGAGAACCTTCCCGAGACTGTACCAAGTGCGCAACGAGAAGTCAAAATAATGAAATTAGACTTAAAATTGAATGACAGAGTGGCTACAAAATTGAAACGATTAGAGGAATACCAGCGAAACAACAGTAAATTGGCCAAAATTCGGGAAACTCTGCCCCCAATTGGACCAGAAAACAAAGGAAAGTTAGGTTTATTTGAAAATGTGATATACAAATTACATGGAAGACATGTACCTGCCTGGAAAGTATATATACCCGCCGAATTAGAGGAGTTGGTAATTGAGGCATACCATGTTGCATTAATTCACGCAGGCGTAGACAGAACGTGCTTAACCACATCGGAACACCTCTACTTGCCAAAATTAGGAAGAAAGGCCCGAAAAATTATATCCACTTGTGAGATCTGCCAGAAGGCAAAGTCCCTTAATATTAAATTCGATAGAGCACCGTTGGCCATATCTAGAGATTCACCTTTGAAAATGATCGCTCTGGATGAACATGGCCCACTGCCCACAGGTAGAACTGGCCTAAAGTACATATTCGTCATGGTTGACGTAATGACGAAGTTTGTAACCCTGTACCCACTAAAGAGGTTAACCAGCGCCAAATGCGCAGAAAAGATAGTTAAGGAATACATCCCTAGGTATGGCAAGATGGATGCAATTTTGCTGGACAATGCAACTGTACACCATGGACATAAGTTTGTTAACACGCTCAAAGAAGCAAATGTCAAACTATACTATATAATTATTAAATTTTAGATGAGTCGCATTTTTTACACATCTGCTTCACTTTCATACCTATTTTGAGGACATGTTTCGCAAATCTTCGTTTGCATCTATGGCTCTTGTGCGACTGACGCTAGATCCAGCGGTGTGGGTAATTCTGGGGTTGTTGCTGCCATCTGTTGATTTAGTGATGAACTGAAATGTGGGATTCTCTTCTAGCGGGATTTCAAAGTTCATTAGTTGGTTTTTATGTTTTTCTATGTATATCCTCTCCCATATGACGAGTTCACTATGTTTTTGTACGTATTTTAGTAATTCTGTGCTATCTTCAATTTCATGATTTTCAGACCAGAAATGAGCTGCTATTGCGGACTTATCAATATTTTTGTATCTTAAGTGCCTGAAGTGTTCTTTCTTTCTAGTGCCTATGTTCCTTTTTGTCCTTCCTATGTAAATTTTTTCACAGTCTTTACACTTAATTTTGTAAATGCCTGACTTTTCCTCTGGTTTTATCTTATCAGTATTATTACTGTGAAGTAGGTTTTTAATGTTGTAATTGTTTTTTGGTGCCAATGTTATATTGTATTTCTTGAATATTTTTTGGAACTTTTTTGTGGCCCAGGGGTGGTAAGTAAATTTAGCAAATCTAGTTTCTTGTTTTATTGGTGTGAGAGCTGTGATCTGTTTTAATTTCTTTTGAAGTTTGAATAATTTTAGTTTTTTATCTACAAGGCTTTTTCCATATCCATTTTTAATTGCAGTTTTTAAGATTTGATGGTATTCGTTTTGATATTCTTGCTGGCTGAGAGGTAGATTTACTAATCTGTGTGTCAGACTGTTGATGGTTGCATGTTTGTGTGGAATTGGGTTGAAACTATTTGCTTTGATGTAATTATCTGTGTGTGTTGCTTTTCTATGAATGCCAAATTCTAGTTTTTCATTGCCTTTTTCGATTTTAAGGTCTAAAAAAGGTAGAGTACAGTCCTCTTCAGTTTCTACTGTGAATTGTATGCTGGGTTCTTGCAGGTTGAGTAGTTTCAAAGCATCATCTATTAGTTTGTAGGGCACTATTGCAAAGATGTCGTCTACGTATCTGTACCATGTTTTAAACATATAAGGGAAGGCTTTAGTAATATGTGTTTCGAAAAAGCTCATGTATAGATTGGCCAAAAATGGTGATAGCGGGCTTCCCATAGCTAGTCCTGAAATTTGTTTGTAATATTTTCCATCGAAGACAAAATAATTTTGATGTATACATAATTCAGTCATTGCCACATATTCTTCTATTGTATTGGCATCCAGGTTTATAGAATTTAGCCATTTTTTCAGTTGAATCAAAAGTTTGTCTAATGGAATGCTAGGGAAGAGGGAGCGGACATCAAAGGATACTAAAGTGTCATGAGGTTTTAGTTTAAGATTTTGAATTTTTTCTACCAGGTCTAAAGAGTTTTTTATACTCAGAGTATGGAATTGTGGAAAGGACTGAAATTTTTTGGTTAGCCATTTTGCCAGAAGGTAAGTAGGAGTGTTTATATTATTTACAATGGGTCTCATGGGTATGTTGGGTTTGTGTATTTTAGGCAAACCATATATTCTTGCAAGGGTAGGGTTGTCTGGTTTGATAGTTTTTTGTTCTGTAGTTGTTAAGATTTTACTATTAATGATGGTTTTTTGTACATCTTTTATGCATCGGTTGAGTGGATTAGAATCTATTTCCTGGAATTCTTTTTGTTGTAGTAACTCTAACATTTTTTCTTTGTATGTAGCTGTATCTAAGATTACTATTTTGTTCCCTTTATCAGCCCTTGAGAAGATTACATCCTTTTTCCTTAAAGATTTAATTATCTGAATTTGTTTCAAATGTTTTATTGGCTTTTTATTTATTAAGTTTTCCAATATAGGAGCTGATTTTTTTCTAATTATATTTTTGTCCATGGTTTCCAAGCCTTCTACTGCTAATTCTATGTCTGCAATGAATTCATCCGGGTTGCTGGAGTATGTTATACATGTTTTTAGGCCTTGGTTAAGTACATCTTTTTCATCGTTGTTAAAATTTTGCTTTGAGAGATTAATTACACTATCTAGGGATGTGTTCTTTGCTGAAATTTTGTTATGTTTTGGTTGCCAATGATTATGATTACGTTTTAGTTTCTTATTTTGACGATAAACTTTCTCTTTGACTTTATAATTCATATGTTCAAATGATTTGGCTTCTAAGTGATCCCATGCTGTGTTTCCTAGTAATTTTACAATTTTCAGATGTAGGTTATACAAAGAAAGGTCTATATTAGTTATTTTTCTGTAGTGATTTGTTTTTTCGGCTTTTAACACGGCTTTTTCAGCAGCTAATTGTTCTATACTATTATTGTTAAATTTTACTATTTTTCGTACAAATTTCGGAGAAAAGTTACGTTTTAGGCAATTGTTGATAAATTTTATGTCCGCTGATATTAATCTTCTTTTTGTCTTTAGTTTCAAATATTGTTTTATTTCTTTCTTGTTGCCGAAATGTTCGTTGAAATATTCAAATGTGAACGATCTTACCTCCATGTTGTCCGGTTTTTAAAGTTGGTTGGATCTAACTTTCGCGTGTTCCTCTTGACTTACCGTCACTTCAATATATCGAGTTCAACTGTATTGGAACACCACAGTGAAGCGAAAAATTATTAAATTTTAGATGAGTCGCATTTTTTACACATCTGCTTCACTTTCGTACCTATTTTGAGGACATGTTTCGCAAATCTTCGTTTGCATCTACGGCTCTTGTGCGACTGACGCTAGATCCAGCGGTGTGGGTAATTCTGGGGTTGTTGCTGCCATCTGTTGATTTAGTGATGAACTGAAATGTGGGATTCTCTTCTAGCGGGATTTCAAAGTTCATTAGTTGGTTTTTATGTTTTTCTATGTATATCCTCTCCCATATGACGAGTTCACTATGTTTTTGTACGTATTTTAGTAATTCTGTGCTATCTTCAATTTCATGATTTTCAGACCAGAAATGAGCTGCTATTGCGGACTTATCAATATTTTTGTATCTTCAGGCACTTAAGATACAAAAATATTGATAAGTCCGCAATAGCAGCTCATTTCTGGTCTGAAAATCATGAAATTGAAGATAGCACAGAATTACTAAAATACGTACAAAAACATAGTGAACTCGTCATATGGGAGAGGATATACATAGAAAAACATAAAAACCAACTAATGAACTTTGAAATCCCGCTAGAAGAGAATCCCACATTTCAGTTCATCACTAAATCAACAGATGGCAGCAACAACCCCAGAATTACCCACACCGCTGGATCTAGCGTCAGTCGCACAAGAGCCGTAGATGCAAACGAAGATTTGCGTAACATGTCCTCAAAATAGGTACGAAAGTGAAGCAGATGTGTAAAAAATGCGACTCATCTAAAATTTAATAATTTTTCGCTTCACTGTGGTGTTCCAATACAGTTGAACTCGATATACTATATAAGCTCTTATCACCCACAAAGTAATCCCTCCGAGCGCACAATGCGCGACTTGAATACGTACCTGAGAGTATTATGCCATGTAAAGCACGCTAGATGGCCTGAGTATCTACACTACGTTCAATGGATTATGAATAATTCTGTACACCCCAGCCATGGATGCCCACCGGTGCAGCTCATGACCGGACAGTCACCAGACCCAATAATAAAGGGCGTCCCAAAATCCTTACGCATTATTGAAGAAACGGAAGCAGAAAGAATTAAGCGAGCCTTTAAAAAAATAACAGACAGAATTAACAAACGAAAGAGCAAAGCCACGAGACACGCACATACTTGGAAACCGCTGGCAGGAGACAAAGTTTTGGTTAGGAATTATGACAAGTCCTCACTGCTGAAGAAACAGTATAAGACGTTGAACTTGTTATGGAAAGGACCTCTGGAGATAATCAGCTGCGTGGGTGTCAGAACATTTAGACTAGGTGACATTAGAACTGGACGAGAAGTAGGGAAATACCATCTTGACTCGATACGCCCATTCAAGGAGGCGTGTAAATCGACACAATCGTGACTCATAGACCGTCAGGCATTATCGCGAGGGAATGGCATTGAGATAGATGTATTCAGATTAAATTAGTGAGAGAGAATAAGGCTGTAACAGATAATCTAATGGGAAGAGAACGCAGTTTTATCAAATGAATAAGTATGTCCCTTCGAGTATGCTTTCTTTCTTTTCTTTCGTTCCCTCCTTCTTTGTTGTTGCGACGAGAAAGCATTAAGCAAGTCCCACGTAGAGCGTAAAATTGGGAAAGGACCCCTTAATCTCCCAAATGAATGTGAAATTGGTAGCTAGGCCAGAAAGTACACGTATAATATGTATAAAAGAAAACAATTTATATAAAGTAAGGTATGTGTAATAAGGCAACAAATGAAGGAATAAAAATTAAATAAAAAAAAAACTATGTGATCTGTATATTTAACCAAGGGAATAATTGTTTCATATGAGTGTTATATTGTGTATGGGTAATGAAAGAATGAATGGAATTCCAATGTGGTTAGTGACACAAATATCTTTGTTGAGCAGTTGCTAAGCTCGAAAAACCTGTTTGTGAACTATAAAGGACATGTAGAGATAATGGCCGGAAAAGAGAACAGCGGCAGGACAGAGAGACAATGGTCAAATACCTGGTATGTCAGGGACAAAGCCTGAACCACTGTGTAATGATTCATTGTAATAGTTTTAAGAAATATTGTTTGTGCACTTCATGTAATGTTTTGTATAAGTTAATATGTAATTAATCTCCACTCGTTCACTACCGACGACGCATATCATAGTATACATACACGCATACACCAACCAGCTCACACAATGATGGGATATTCTGAGAATTTCGAAAGTGACTTTTCATATAAAAGCCCTGTTCTAAATTATCAGAAGGGCATATGATACCGTCCCTGTTAGGCACAACATCATAATAACCCCGAAAGTCTTATTACATGCATAATTAAGGGCGGATAGATACCACAATATGAATTAAAGTTATAATAAATATAGGATAATGATTAAGCATACAAGTGCAGATACTAAACAGGCAATCCCAATATATATTATTAAAAGCATGAACCCAACGTGTTAAGGGAGAGGGCAAAATGAACATTGTCCAAGGATAGACCCTCGACGCCAGCCTAAGTATTGACCTGAATATAATACGTGACGAGAGAATAGACTCTGGAATCTAAGGCACACAGTTCCAAACATGCTTATGCATTAATTAGCTAGACTGTGGGAAAGAGAAATTTGCGTGGAATACATGCCTCATACACTAGAAATTGCTATTTATTCAAGAGTAGGGATAAAACACAACCCATAAGGGACAAGCAACCGGTCACATGACCGCTCGCTAAAGCGTCCAAAATTCGGCGAAAGGAAGGGGAAATTCGTGTAATGGCGACATTCGATGTTTGCTAGGAAAATCACTCTGTTTCGGCGTGTGAGGGAGGCAACAGGTACAGAAATTTCATCAGAGTCCGCGTTTGTGGATAGACGGAGTAACTCACATTAAGTGGTTATCGAACACTCTGTGGTAGCGAATGAGAGAAACTGCACTCGTTACGTCATTTAGATGTTACCAAACTCTGTTCTTTTGTTTAATAATCCTCCGGAAATACTACGTTATGCGAAGTAATTCACTACCAACGTTTAGGAACAACGCGTGCACCGATACATGTAAGTCGTGTCATGCGCGCAGCAACGTGAAAGTCTCAAATCTCGCGCCTAATGTGCGAATAACATCGTCAATAGTGGCGAGTGGAGAGGACTAATTATAACAATAAACTTGATATTCAAAGGTCGTGGTGTCTTATATGTGATAATACCCACACCCTGTCAGGACGCACCCACTCCCTGGAACTCAAAAAGCGAGTACTCATGCAAACCTACCCTGAGAAAAACCCCGACCTGTTGGAAACCTCCCATCCGTAGTCCTCACCTATCACATGTCATATCTTATGAGGTGTTGAGTGCCGGGAGGGCTCAACGAGGTGCTTTACGGGCAAGGACCGCCTCAATATCCTTTTCAATCAATAATTTCAAGAAACAAGCTAATTATAAAAAGAAAGACAGAGAGAGATACACAGGACAGAGGTTGAACTTAGAATCCGGAATCGTTTATACCAGAAATCCCAACTTACCCGTATTTAACATTGAAGTACCATACTGGCTCAAATTTAGTTTTGTTTCTGAGTAATTGGGGGAATTTAGTAACAGTAACCTCAAAATTAATTGGAAAAACTATTTGTAGTCAGTTTATTGACACTTTCTCACTTACATTTTTATATGGCTTCTGAAACTAGTCCCTTGATAATATAAAAATGTAAGTGACGAAGTGTCAATAAACCGACTACAAATAGTTTTTCCCATTAGTTTTGCTTATTACATAAAATCATTGACTTTTGGACAGTAAGTACATCTCCAATTGTTTCCCCAGCACCTTTCTGTAATGCCTTTAAGTAAATTGGTCAAATTCTGAAACAACATTCCAAAGAGAATAACTATTGTCTGAACAATAAGAGACAAATGACCCATTGGGCAAAAACTTGAAACTTTGTTAAGCTGCATTTACTTACTGCAGAGAGCTTGTTGTACTGGGATGGAATTGGTCTTACAGCCACATATTTCTTCAGCTCTTTTTCCTTGCTTTGAAGCTCATTAAGTCTTATCCTCAGCCCTTCTACAGAAGGATGCACATTACTTTCATTCAAATCTTTTAAACCCACACCAAGCAATACAGATGACTGTAGCTCTTGTATCTGTAGTTGTGTTTTTAGTTGTGTAATCTGCAAAAGCATAACAAAGAACAAAAATATCAAAATATAAAATAATGTTTGTTTCCAAAATACATTTATTTTAACAAACCAATCATCTATTCTCATATCTCTCTCTTATTCATTATTTTCCAACAGTTTAAAATATAATACTTAGATGGATTTTCATTGATGGCATTCAAATTGTTATTAAAAATATGAAGAATAATAACAGTACATTTACTTGTTACCATAACACCTTAATTACACTTTCTGGGTATTACAGAATATTTATTTTCACAAAGCTGTAACAAATACAACATTAATATGTAAGCTCAGAAGCTGGAATCTTGAGTGCCTAAATGACTGGTATTCCTTGTCAAGAAATACCTCCTACCAACAGAGGCACTGCCATGGAGTACATACGTATTCACCTTGTTTACATCATACCTCTTGTCCCTGTTGACCATAAGGCATACCAGATTCAAATTCTGAACTTTAGTAATAAGTACATATTTCTACTTATTGATGTTTAATACATGCTGTGGTTAGTGCTCTTGGTGAATAACCATCCTAACTTGGTGAACAGACTTTGAATTATTTACAGAACAATGAATGCTGTCAAATAAAACTCACTCACCTCCTCGTGAATATACTGAAGTTTCAGTCTTTTTTTCTCCACAGGATCAATAGGATACAAAGTAGTGTACATTTTGACCTTTAGATATCCTAAAAGTGCCCATATTTCTCCCACTTGTATTAGCCATTTTCCATTTTCTTCTACACTAATTGATTCATCGATGCTCGACATTGCACCATGTAGTTCTGACAGTATTTCACAAAATTCTTTGCTTTGTTTATTCCCATCTTTAAGAAGAACTTTCATCAGCACATCTATATTGAGTTCAGTTTCCTTATTCAGTACAGCTCTATTCAGAGCTCCAAGTAACTTTTTACAACATGACACTGCAGAAGATGTTTCATTTTGTCTGAAAAATTGAAAATATAGTTCAATAAAATCTTTCACATATATACAAGTCATAAAACGTGATACAACTTACTCTCTGGGCAGGTGATGATATGATGATGATATATATAATAATGGCGCTCAACTACGGCGGTCATCAGCACCCTTTAAAAAACTAGTCATGGCAAAAGCCAGATATAAAACTTTCTAAAAACTATACAAGTGTAACAAAACCTATTAAAAATACACGTACATAAAAAAAAAATCAATCAAAACTTACTAAAAATTTCGTTCACCTATTTCACCTTTCCACCAACACGGGTCTCCATACACGGCCTACACGTGGGTGGGCCTATTGACCGTCTCCCTCAACCACGAAGAGGAGCCCACATGAGGGAGACTGTTGGCTCGGGACCCCGGGTGCGCCAAACCCATACCTACCAAAGTAGGCCCCTGGGGGGATCTAGGTATATGTTGCTTTTGTTATTAACAATTCCAGGTAAACCAAGCTTCAGAAAGAACAACTGGACACACGTCCGATTTGTTATGCTTTTTTTTTAAAAATAAAAATGCAGTGTGATCATTATGTAAGCAATATATTGTCACAATGACAGCAGATGCCTGTCGTGGAGAAATTAAGTGAGTCAAATCATAACACTATCTTAGTTAAATAAATCCTTTCATGGAAGTGTTGAAAACAGTGTTGTTGTATAAATTAAGTTAATTGGGAGTCGATTAATAACACAAAACAACACTCACTTTTAAATTTTCCCGGAACCGGTTTCTGAGGGCTTCCCTCTATCTTCAGCCGGACATCGACTAGTTCTCATTGGTGTAGCTGGCAATATTTTGTCTTCGGTCTCCTCTGGTGGCGGTCTGAGGAACTTGCTGAACAAATCTTTCTGGGGGATGTCGAAATTGAATACTTTGTTCCTATTTTTTGAAATAAAGATTTGTTCCCATGTGGACAGCTCTTCTTTTCCTGTTGTATGTTTTAGTAATTTTGGTTCTGGATTTATGTTGTGGTTTTTTTCCCAAAAATGCGTGGCAACTGCTGATTTTTCTAATTGTTTGTACTTTATGTTCCTAAAGTGTTCCTTTGCTCTTGTTTCTAAATTTCTTTTGGTTTTTCCAATATAATATATATACTGTAGTTAAATTTATATTGGAAAAACCAAAAGAAATTTAGAAACAAGAGCAAAGGAACACTTTAGGAACATAAAGTACAAACAATTAGAAAAATCAGCAGTTGCCACGCATTTTTGGGAAAAAAACCACAACATAAATCCAGAACCAAAATTACTAAAACATACAACAGGAAAAGAAGAGCTGTCCACATGGGAACAAATCTTTATTTCAAAAAATAGGAACAAAGTATTCAATTTCGACATCCCCCAGAAAGATTTGTTCAGCAAGTTCCTCAGACCGCCACCAGAGGAGACCGAAGACAAAATATTGCCAGCTACACCAATGAGAACTAGTCGATGTCCGGCTGAAGATAGAGGGAAGCCCTCAGAAACCGGTTCCGGGAAAATTTAAAAGTGAGTGTTGTTTTGTGTTATTAATCGACTCCCAATTAACTTAAACTATCTTAGTTGTTTGTCTGCAAAGAAGCAAAAAAGCAACATACAAGAACAGCCACTAGCTGACGTTACGTAGCTGGAAGTGAGCTGCATTGTTACCATGCGAATTTGTTCTCAAGCATTCAAATAATGGAACTCGAGAATATACAACTTCCAGATTCTTTCAGCTGTACCAGCAGGGTATATAAGGTGCTGCAGAACCTAATAGTCCAATACAGTTGAGTCAGTGTCACAGTCTGTACAGTCAAGTCACAGTCCAAAGCAGAAAAGTTGTGAGTAGTGTGTTGGTTTACAAGATGTACAGTATGTTTAAACTCTGCAGGTAGTGTAAATAGTGCAGTGCAGCTGTTCAAGAGCGAATATTGCAGTTGTGCCAAAATTGGCAAGCATACCAGTAGAAAAGCTAAACAATGTGTATACGTTGAAGAAATAATTACTAATAATAAAAGTAATAATAAAAATAATAATATTAATTTATTTAACCATTTGGCATACAATGCAAAAGGTTTCGTCAGCAGGTCATTAAAATGAATCTACATTTAAGTACTCTTGTAGTGTATAAAAATTAAGTAACTTAATGCTACTTTTAACTCTAGTTTTAAAAGAATTTGCATTTTCAATTTGCCTTAGAGTTAAAAGATAATTTACTGTATAATTTCACTCCAAGGTGCAGATGAGAATCCAGAGATATCTGTAAGCGAAATTTAGGAGGTACCATATTATTTCTACCCCTAGTATCATGAGCATGTATATCAGAGAAAAGTGCCTCATTTGTCTCTTGAAGATGAATGAAGTTCAAACATGCAAATACATACACAGATAGGCCGCGCTGTGGCTCAGTGGTTAGACCGCTTGGCTCTCACCAAGGCGGCCCAGGTTCGATCCCAGGCGACCGCAAAGTGAGATTTGTGGTGGACAACATAGCGCTGGGGCAGGTTTTCTCCGGGATCTCCGGTTTCCATCGGTGCTTCATATTCATCTCATGTATCATCACTGTCATCGCCTGCAGCGCCATATGTAGTAAAAGCGGGCGCTAAATACTACACATTTCATTTCATACAGAGATTTTACAGTTAAAATACCAAATTCTTTAAAGATAGGTCCACAGTGATGGCGAAAATCACAATTTTTTATTATTCTAAGAGCCTTCTTCTGCATTAGAGACAGTTCTTTATTTTTAATTCCATAGAAATCTAATTTCTTTAGCAGCAGATCATGTGGTAAACAATCAAAAGCTTTACTACGGTCACATAAGCATACCGCTACATTCTGTTTGTTCTTAAAAGCATTAAGTACTTCATTTACTAGATATTCAATACGCATTACAGTAGACCTATTAGGCCTAAAGCCATAATGCTCATCACTAAGTATTCTGTTGGTTTCAAAGTATGAAACCAACTGGTCTAACGTTACAGTTTCAATGACTTTACATATAATTGGCACCAATGATACTGGCCGATAATTAGAAACATCCTGCCTGTTTCCTTTTTTATATACAGAAATAACCTTCGATATCTTTAAGGGGTAAGGAAAACAACCTTGGTTAAGGCATAGATTAACAATAAGTACCAAATGACCCAATAGGTTCGAAATACTTAACTTTAATAAATAATTAGAAAAACCGTAGTAATCCTGACATCTGGAATTATTAAATTTCATAATTTTACTGTAAAGATTTTCTTTGGTCACTTCCATCCAAGTAAAACTTATTGAGTGGTCTGTCAATTTATTTAGAAAAGCAGACATCAGTTGTGTTTGTTTTCCCTATTAAATTGCCAGCAGTGCAAGCTGGTGCATGCAAAAGAGACATTAAGGAATATTACAGAATTGTGTTTACTCTGTGTATTTGTGTAAAAAGAGAAGGTAAATGGAAGTTAGCAATGGTCCAAAGTGGTCAGCCTATTTGCATCTGCCTCCATACTATTGTGATTTAAATCCAATATTACTGATTTGTGTACAAATAGAATGTAATGTCAAACATAATATATGCTTTAAAATTAGTAATTCAGAGGGACTGTTTAGAGTTGTGATGGAGTACACTAATTCAGAAAATTGGAAAAATACTTGTTCGCAAGATAGAAAAACCCCACTGGAAGAAAGATGCTGTTATGGATGAAGTGTTGGACCATGTTATTACTAATTTAAAAGAAATGGACTTAGAGGCGAAAATTCTACATCCTTCTCAGCTGTGAATGGGACAACTGCAGACAGTTCACAGCATGTCATTCACTACATGGAAGATGTCAAACCACTCCCACCATTTCCACGATAACAGAAGTAAAGGGGCGATAACCCATTTCAAATCTCTCTTTCATTTCATTTAATTTATTTATCAACTGTTGGAATTACACAGCAACTTATAGTATTGTCGAATAGCATGTAAAAATACATGTATAAATACCATTATAAAACATATGCATATATATTATAAAAATAAAAGTTGTAAGTGAATACTTATTTAAATTAATTGTTCCTTGTACAAATCTATTTTTAAATATATTGTGACTTTGTCGGTTCATAGAATTAAAAGTCCAATTTGCAGAAATTCCAAATGTTCTTTATTTGCGTAGAAATATACTCGTAGAAGCAGAAGTACATCACATACATAACACCATCTACCACGGTCAAGGTCCACACAAACAGCATTCTGATTATATCAGCTCTCGCTACAATACTCTACAATTGTTTTCTCCTTACTGTGTTTACTACTGTTCACGACTCACTTTTGTTTTACAACTGTCCGCTGGCATGTCACAATCTCTGGTATACCTCTTTCATAAATTCAAGAGATTTCTGGGACAAACCAGAAGTCGACTGCTCTGTACAATCACTAGATGTTTCTGGAATAACAAGACATTGAATGACGAAATCAGAACCTTCCAGAAGCGTAACTTAATCTGCGCCGGCAAATCCTTTATCTGCACTATCTTTATTTTCAGGCTCTTTGTGTACATTAGCTGCGCTATCGTAGATAACGGCTTTGCGACAATATACTCAATTATTTTGCATTTTAATGACTTACAGGTAAATCTTTACACTATGCTTTAACTAAATGATATTGACTAATTTTAGTAATGTAAGAAATGATCTCCTATTTAGAAATTCATCTATCGAGTAGAAGCTCTCCTGAATACAGCACTTTTTAAGTTCATTTTTAAATCTGTTACAATAACTTAGAGACCTCATACTTTTTTGGCAATTTATTGTGTAACATAAATGCAGCTACTGATGGTTTTTATTTCCCCTCGTGTTATGTCCATGTATCCGATTGCTGTATGATCATTTTCACTACTTTTACTAGTACAATTACCTCAAATATATATATATACAGCATTAAAATATTTAGTTTTTGAAATATTTCCTATATGATTCCTGTTATGTTTAACTCTAAAATAATCCTGGCTCTTTTCTGCATATTCTTTTGATACGTACTAATGCACTTTGACCCTTACCACAATGCAATATAATAAATGTGGGTATACAAGATTATAATAGATTTTTTAAATGCTTATATTTACAATTTTTGGCATTTTAGTATTAGGAAGCGCGAAGGATTTTTTTAATATGTTTTACCAATATGTTTTTCCCAGCATAAATTGTTATCCAATATAATTCCTAAAGAGTTTGTATGCCCTACCTTCTTAATTTTTTTCTTTTGCAATTTCGATATCTAACATTAGTTTTATTTTGAGCTGTCTGTATACTCACAGGAACTTTGATGCATAAATTATTTGCTTTCCAGTACTCTTTCATTTCAATTCCTTTCTTGGAAGTGTTGAAAACAGTGTTGTTATGATAACACTTTCATTTGCTTATTATTTTCTTTTGTGAAGTATTCTAGACTTTGTATGGTTTCAGACACATTTATTGTTGCACAGTGATTGGCAGGCGAGCGACCAATAGGAGACAAGGCGGCAGTCGCTCCCGCCACTATATAGTTTGGGCATTCCACCAAGTGGCACTCTAGTTGTAACCAGCCAGAATCATTCCCTGAAGATACTTGACAAGAGCTACGGGTGAAACGTTAGATGCTTTCTCATTGACTGGACCATGGTCTTCAAGCCCGAAAATCTCGTTCTACTGGGCATTTATTAATGATGTGTCATCAACATTAGAAATTATTTTTATATCTTTTAAATAAAGAATATCATTTAAAGATATTATATACAATGGAGGACCCTGCAGTATCCCATGTTTTAGCTAATTGCATTTCCAATAGATATTCTTTTATTTAAAATGAGTAAGGATAATTCTTTTATTTGCTGTCCAGAAGACCTGAGACAATTTAAACAAACCAAGATATAATAGAACCTGTCATAATCACATGAGGTACCAGAATTGATTCTGCCTGTCATTTCCAGATGGTGAAATGTGTATCAAAATACTGGATCCTGACAATGCTACTTCAACTGATACAATCAAAATGCTGTTTTTAAAAGGCAAAATTGAAGAACAGCTACCCTTAATAACCCAAATTTAAGTTTTTAACACAATCACCTGTGTACGGGAGAAAGATTGAAACCTGGAAAGTTCGTAAACTCTAAATAATGAAATTGTATCTGGAAATTAATTGTTCTTTCACACTGGCTGTGTGTAGGCTAAATTATGGAAAGATAGAGCCAGACTGAAAAATTCAATGCCATAGCCAGGATTTGAACTCCGGATCTTCTGGTTGCAGTCCAGCCGCTCTAACCTTTGAGCTACTAAGGTCAACGTGCCGACATGACATTAAATTCTCCATCTGACTCGTGTTTCAAATCCTGGCTATGGCATTGAATTTTTCAGTCTATCTTTCCATACAAAATTGTATCTGATATGAAATTTGTAGGGCAGAAGCTAGAATGAAAATGTATGAAAAAGGAATGTGTTCTTGATAAAATCTTTGAATACAAATCTTTGCATTGCTTTGCTCAAATGCTATCCAGTGAAACACTGGATGCTTCAGGTACTGAAGATCTCTTTGCCTATAATGTAGCATATGTCAAATTGTATCATTGGATCTGGAAAAAAGTTTGTCACAGTCTGAAAAGAATACAACACATTTTAGTCATTTTATTTATAATTTTTAAAATAATTTTAGCTCACCAAAATCCAAGCCATTCTTATCACAAATGACTTTCATCCATGTGTTGAGTTTTCCAAGAGTGACATGAAAGACATATATAGATATTTTAATATAGTTTCAATTACAAAAAGAATCTGTTCTACAAGGAAATAGCTCTGACTCAGAAAAAAAGTTCATAACATATGGAAAAGGGATTATAATATATATAATTTGTAGAACAAATTATGTAAGCGTGACACATCATGCTTCTTAATGCTAATTAAACTCTACTTTACCTGTAATTTATAAAGTCTGATGTGAGTGAGGACATGTTTCTCCACAGAAACTGTTTCAGTACACTTAGCTGATACATTCTTGATTTCACTGAACCAAGTTTGACCACATGTCGCACTTGATCTTTACTGGGTAATATAATTTGAGTGGCTAATACTGTTAATGCAGGCGAATGGAGTGGATTGGGACTCTGTAAAAACACAAAAACAATTATTAATACGTAAAATATGAGGCTGTTAACAGTGAAGCAAACAATTATATAACAATATAATAATTTGTAACTTAAAACTTCACTTATCTTATAAGAAATGATGATAATTCTTATAAATTCTCCAGGATTGCAATTTCATGTATATCCATACACATCTTCAGCTGGAAAAACAAAGCTGTCGCCACAGTTACTAAACATAAGACGTTGATATGTTCTTGTTAGTATTAGCAAAATCTGAAAATAAAACAAATTTAAAAACAGAATCGACTGCTGGTATTTCAAAATTCATTACGCGATATTTGTTTTTTAAAAGAAATATCTTTTCCCAAACCATTAAACCTATCAGACCATTTAATTGTTTTAATAATTTAAAATATGGATTTATTTCATAGTTAAATGTCCAAAAATGATCTGCTACGGCCGATTTATCACTTTGTTTATACTTAATGTTTTGAAAATGTTCTTTCGTTCTGATTTCTAAATCCAATATAAACTTTTTCACAATTGAAACGATTAAACTGATAAATACCAGATTTTTTATTATTAGGAATTTTATCTTTTATAGAGAAATGTAATAAATTTTTACAACTATATTTATTTTGAGGAACTTAAGTTATATCAAACTCTATAAAAAATTTTTTGAAAACATTTATTAACCCAAGGATGGTAAGTAAATTTTTTATAATTATAATTGTCTTTAATTTTTTTAAGGTTAGAAATATCATTAACAGTTTTATAATATTTGAATTTTTCAATTATTTTATTTACAAAGTCTTTATTAAAATCATTAATTAAAGCAGTATTAATAATATGTTTATATTCTTTATTAAATTCATCTTTATTCAGGGCTATATTTATTAATCAAACCATTGAAAACAGCAAATTTATGTGAAAAAGGGTTAAAACTTTTATTTTTTATGTAATTACCAATATGAGTAGACTTCCTATAAATACCAAAGTTTAAGTTATTATTTTTAGATCTAGAAAAGGAAGAAATCCATTAATTTCAATTTCTAATGCAAATTTTATAGATTTATCTTGCGCATTTAATAATTTTAAAGCATCGTTTATGAGTTTTTCAGGAACAATTGTAAAAATATCGTCAGCATATCTATACCAAACTTTAAAAATTAAAGGGAATGCTTTAGTGGCCTGCATTTCGAAAAAACTCAAAAAGATCAGCAAGAAAAGGTGAAAGAGGTTTACCCATTGCTAAGCCAGAAGTTTGTTGAAAAAATTCACCAATAAAAGTGAAAAAATTTTGATCTAAAAAAAATTCATTAAGTTTAACAAAATCAACTATTAAGTCCTCATGTAAATTTATTGAATGCAACCAACTTTTTAAATAAATTAAAAGCTTTTCTCCAGGAACACTAGAAATAAGTCAGTTACGAGGGCTATCCAGAAAGTAGATTACGTTTTCGTCTGTTTCCGCTAGGGGCGGGGCTAGCACGGCCATCTTGGGGTCAGAGCGTTGCGCAGCTCAGTCGGCATCTAGCCGTGCTAGTGAGGGGTTCGTGCTGTGCTCCGTTCAGATACTGTGACGGTTTGAAATGTCTGCGTTAATTGAAAATCCCGCGAGCTGCGAGATGCGTGCAGTAATAAGGTTTCTGACTGCAAAAAACTGTAAACCGATAGAAATCTATCGGCAGCTTTGTGAAGTGTATGGGGACAACATTATCATTGAAGGTGGAGTGCGTCAGTGGGTCATCAGATTTAAAAATGGCCGAACCAATGTTCACGACGAAGATCGAAGTGGGAGACCCAGCATAGTGACTGCCGAACTTGTCGAAAAAGTCGATGCTAAAGTCCGTGAAAATCGAAGGTTCACAATAACGGAACTTTCTTTGAGTTTTCCACAAATTTCGCGAAGTTTGTTGCACGAAATCATCAGCTAAAAGCTTGGTTACCACAAGTTTTGTGCAAGATGGATTCCAAAAATCTTGACAGAGGACCACAAAAATCAGCGAATGGCTGCAGCGTTGAACTTTTTGGACGTTTACCATAAGGATGGTGACTCTTTACTCGATCGCATCATTACTGGTGACGAAACATGGGTGAAACACGTGAACTGTGAAACGAAATTGCAATCAATGCAGTGGGGGCACACAAGTTCTCCCCAAAAACCCAAGAAATGCATGAAAACAATGTCGGCAGGCGGCCGAATTTTTCGACGAAGGAATTTCCAAGCTCGTACATCGCTACGATAAATGCCTTAATTTGAATGGTGACTATGTCGAAAAGTAGTATTTGAGTGTGGCTTTCATCTGTATATAATAAAATTTGTTTCCTATACTTTGTTTACTTTTTATTCCAAAACGTAATCTACTTTCTGGATAGCCCTCGTACATCAAAAGAAACAAGTTTTTCAGTATAAAAATTATTTGTGGTTGGTTTATTGACACTCGTCACTTACTTTTTCATATATTTATGAGAGACTAGTTTCAAAGGCCCTGGCCTCCATTTCCAGGGCCTTTGAAACTAGTCTCTCATAAATATATGAAAAAGTAAGTGACGAGTGTCAATAAACCAACCACAAATAATTTTTATATTAATTTTGACGTCACTGTTACTAAATTCCTCCAAACACACATCAAGTTTTTCAGTTTTAGATAATATAACATTGTCAATCTTTTTAACTAATTCAAAAGAATTTTTAATACATAAACTCTCAAATTTATCAATATTATTAAATTTTTTAAGTAACCATTTAGCTAAATTATAAGTTGGTGAAGTTATACAATTTACAATAGGTCTCATTTTATTTCCAGGTTTATGAATATTAGGAAGAGTATAAATTCTAGGTAAAATGGGATTACTATCTTTTACTAAATGTTTTTCTTTATTTGATATAATTTCCACTTCATTAACAACATTTTTTTAAAATTTGAGAAGGAACAAAAAAAAGGATTTATCTGCTTTAGTGAGAATTAAATCTTTTTTATTTACTGATTTAATAATATCTTTATTCTTATTATTTCTCCAAGGTTGGTATTTATCTAAATTTTGTAATATTTTGCTACATTTCAATGTAATCAATGATTTATTATTTTCACTAAAATCTTGACTAGCAATTTCTATATTTGCAATATAATCATCTATATTTTTTTAAAAATCTACACACGTTTTTAAACCTTGATTTAAAAAATTTAACTCATTTTCATTAAGGTTACAATTTGATAAATTAACATTATCTTTATTATTTTTAATAACTGGGTTTAATTTATTTTGTTTCAAATGCAAATTATATAATTTGTTTTTTAATTTAGCAGTTTTATTTTGCATATTTAAATTAAGAATATGAACTAATTTGGATTCCAAATTGAATTACCTAAAATCTTTGTTAATTTTAGATGCAAATCATATAAGTTCAACATTATTTAAGTCTTTAAAAAGTAAACTTCTTTTGACATGAATAACTGTTTTCTCTGCAGCTTTTTGATGAATAATATCATTATAAAATTTAATAATTTTTCTAACAAAGTTAGGAATTACCTTATGGTTTAAAGAAAGATTTAGAATTAAATTTAAAGGGAGTCGATTAATGACACTAAACAACACTTACTTTTAAATTTCTCCGGAACATTTTTCAGAGACTTTGCCTCTATTATCAGCCGGCCATCGACTGGTTCTCATTGGTGTAGTTGACGATATTTTGTCATAGGTCTCCTTTGGTGGCGGTTCAAGGAACTTGCTGAACAAATCTTTCTGGGGGATGTCGAAATTGAGTACTTTATTCCTATTTTTTGAAATGAAGATTTGTTCCCATGTGGATAGTCTTCCTGATGTATGTTTTAGTAGTTTTGGTTCTGGATTTATGTTGTGGTTTCTTTCCCAGAGGAGACCTATGACAAAATATCGTCAACTACACAATGAGAACCAGTCGATGGCCGGCTGAGGATAGACACAAAGTCTCAGAAACATGTTCTGGAAAAATTTAAAAATAAGTGTTGTTTAGTGTCATTAATTGACTCCCTTTAAATTTAATTTATCATAGCAACACTGTTTTCAACACTTCCAAGAAAGGAAAGATTTAGAAAACAAATATCTGCAAGAATGAATCCCTTTTTCTTTTGAAGTTTTAAATATACTTTAATTTCGGATTTAGTATCTATAGAATTTAAATTAAATGCACGTATTTATTAAATTATAAATGAGTCATATTTATTACACCTCAGCTTCACTTACGTCACTATATTGAGGACATGTTTCTCGAACCATTGTTCGCATCATCGGCTCCAATGCGACTCAAGCCTGATCCAGTGGTGTGGGTAGTTCTGGAGTTGCTGCTGCCACCTGTTTATTTTGTGATGAATTTAAATGTGGGGTTGTCTTCTGGCGGGATTTTTAAAATTCATTAGATGGTTTTTATGTTTTTCTATGTATATTCTCTCCCATATGACGAGTTCTATGTTTTTGTACGTATTTTAGTAATTTGGTGCTATCTTCAATTTCATGATTTTCAGACCAGAAATGAGCTGCTATTGCAGACTAATCATTATTTTTGTATCTTAGGTGCCTAAAATGTTCTTTCTTTCTAGTGCCTATATTTCTTTTTGTCCTCCCTATGTACATTTTTTCACAGTCTTTTCACTTAATCTTTAAATGCATGACTTTTCTTCTTGTTTTATCTTATCAGTATTACTACTGTTAAGTAGGTTTTTAATGTTGTAATTGTTTTTTGTGCCAATGTTATATTGTATTGCCCGAATATTTTTTGGAAGTTTCTTGTGGCCCAGGGGTGGTAAGTAAATTTAGCAAATCTGATTTCTTGTTTCATTGGTGAAAGAGCTGGGATCTGTTTTAATCTTTTTTGAAGTTTGAATGATTAATTAACTTTAAAGAGAGTCGATTAAAGACACTAGACAACACTTACTTTTAAATTTTTC